>JAQQZY010000029.1:31515669-31559616 GCA_030068375.1 Ostorhinchus rueppellii | reverse complement strand
TGGAAGAGGGACACATCTAAAACATGCAGGATAGCGGCCCTCGAGGACCAGGATTAAGAACCCCTGCTCTCATGTTTGTTTATCTCTGTGGATAGAACGGCATGAACCAATGTTGCCTTCAGGGGCTGTCGGGAAGATCAGCCTTTCCACTTGTGAATTCAAAATGTGTGTTGTGTTCAAGTGCTTTTATTGTAACGAATGGGAAAAATGGTTGACAGTTTATCATGACCTGCTCCTTGGGTAAAAGTTTTGGATGTGTTAATCCAGTGGTTCTCAGGTCCGGTCCTCGTGGCCCAGTGTCCTGCATGTTTTAGATCTGTCCCTCTTCCAGCACACCTGAATTAATTAATGATCAGCTCATCATCCAGCTCTGCAGAAGCCTGTGTTTATGTGCAGTTTTTGAATTGTAACTGGGATTTACCATCATTCTCATAGCACATGAAGGCAGCACAAAGACTAGGTGATTTTACCAGAGGAGAGGATTTGGGGCAAAAAAAGTCACTTCTATCAAAAAAAAAAAAGGCTTTGGTTATTTTAGGAAGGTGTCCTGTGTCCTGCTAAAACCTACAAATGCGTTTTTGTCCTCTGTAGGGGAGAAGAGTCACAGCTTTACTTCAAAAAAAAAAAAAAGAAACATCCACTGCAAAGGGCGTTTCATAAAAATGTAAAAAAAAAAAACAACCCAAAAACTGGGAAATGTTTGAATGTAAAGAAGCCAAAACCTTTACTTTTCTGAGTCTGAGGGTCATCCATGTGTTTCCAGAGCAGCTCACATTAAACACACGTTATATCAAAACAAATGGATGAACTCAACATAAAAACTAAACACTTGGACCTCATTTTGTTTGAATTATTTTGTTCGTACTCTTTTTTTTTTTTTTTTAATTTTCATTTTTACTTTGTTACTTTTCCATGATTTCTGTAATGTTTTTTTTTTTTTAATTCTTGAGTTTGTGGCTTTTTATTGCATTTTTTAAATTCACTTTTTGATAACTATTTCTATTTAATTTTTTCCATGTCATTTTGTAAGTTTTCTGTTCATTTTTGTTGATCATTTCGTTGCCTCTTTTCTTCCATTTTGTTCCGTTTGTGGTGCATTTCATTTTGTTTGCTTATTGTTTCACAGTATTTATTCAGTTTTGGTCATTTTATTTTGCATAAACCCAGTGTGTCCGTCCACGTTCTTTAATCCAACTCCATGGGTTTTACTCTTGAATCAATGTTGTAGACGATGACTGCGTTTCCATGGCAACTACATAAATGGGTCATATTTGATGACCATGAAAGGACGACAAAGTGTATTTCACACCAATTATTTCCATGTATTGATAGAATTAGTGGATCAGCAGGTGTTAAACAGCTTAGATCAGCAGATGGTTTTGATTTTGGAGTTTCTTAAAGTTTAAAATAAGTTAAACGGTGCCTTTGTTTGTGTTAAACTGCATTTATTTGTTGTATCTGTGGGTTAAACTATGGACATAAACTCATTTCTTTGTCGGTTAAATGTAAACAGAACCTGACGCCACTGGCCTTAAATATCCTGCAGGCTGTATTTAACCCACTTCTGTTTTTCTATTGGAAACTAGAGCGATGACTGCCCCCTAGTGGACATGACAGAGAACAACACACACACAAACTAACAGTCGATAGTTTATTTCACGTGGCAGAAAATGTGTTGTTGGTGTAAACTGAAGCAGATCTTCACACTGTTGGGTTCATCTGTGCTTCCTGAAAGCTGTGGAGAAGAAAATGAGAAATTAAACTCAAAAGGTGTAAAAGACTCTGACCGGGTTTGAGGTTTTTTCAGTTATGAAGATTAAAATCCATTAAAAGACACTTAAACCTGGATGTAAAAAAAAAAAAGTCACGATGAAACTTCTCAAAAGGCTTTTACATGATCAAGTGACAGGAAATTTGCAAAAAAAAAAAAAAAAAAGAGAATAAACATTAAAAGACTTTCTCCAAAATGTTTCTAAAAATTCACCTTTTATGACTTGTTTTGATTTTACCTAATTTGATCTTTTTTCCTGTTTTTTTTTTTTTTTTTAGGATGTTGGGAATCATCTTAAAATGTCATGAAAAAAACTAATTGGACATTTTACCACTAAGAACGTTAAAATCCATGGAAAGACGCATAAGTCTGGATGCAACTGGAAAAAAATGTCACGATAGAGAAACGTTTCTATGATCAAGTGACGTCAAAGAGGAAATTAAAAAAAAGACATCAGGTATAAATGACATTAAAAGACGGATTCCTCCAAAATGTGGGTTTACGTCTAAAAATGAACCTTCTTGACTTTTGACAATTTTATCTTTTTCAGGATGCTGGGAGTCATCTTAAAATCTCATTGAAAAACCAAATTGGACGATTCACCACTAAGAAGGTTAAAATCCATGAAAAGACACTTAAGTCTGGATGCAACTGGAAAAAAATGTCAAGATAATGAAACGTTTCTATGTGATTAAGTGACGACAAAGAAGAAATCAGCAAATATGAAGCATAAATGACAGACTAATTCCTCCAAAATGAGGGTTTACGTCTAAAACTGAACCTTCATGACTCGTTTTGATGATTTGTCCTAATTTTATCTTTCCAGGACACACAGACATCTGAAGATCTCATCAAAAAACTAAAATGGACGTTTTTCTGCTAAAATCCACTGAGTTTCTGTCGTAGTGTAAAACTGTTTAATAATGTTTAACGTCTAATCCAGTCTTTAGACAGATCCCATTCTTTTTATCACCGTCCTCACCTTTTCTCTTCGTTTTCTTCTTCATGAGTTTCTTCTTTTTCTTCGGCCGTTGATCCCCGTGCTGCAGCGACGAAGATAAAACTATTAGGATTTATTCAAAAAGCTCCAACTTTATTCATAAACATTCAACAGCAGGTAAAAGGTCTGGATTCAACCACTGCTGGAAAATGTTAACGGTGAAAAAACTAAATTCAATCAGAATCAGGCTTTCTTTCTTTTCTTCCTTCCCTCCCTGCCTTTCCTTTCTTCCCTCTTTCTTTTTCCTTCCCTCCCTCTCTTTTTCTTTCTTTCCCTTTGCTCCTTCCCTCTTTCTTTCTTATCCTCATCAGCTGTATCACACCTACAGCTGTTCTTCCTGATTAACTCGTGTTCACCTTCTATGCCACTGGTGTCCAGCGTACGGCTCGTGGACCAAAACTGGCCGCCAAATGGTCCAGTTCAGCCTGTGGGATGAATTTGTAAAACGTAAAAATGAAGTTCCACATTCAGCCCAACCTGATCTAAAGTGGGTCAGAACCAGTAAAATACTATTGTAACAACCAAGTTTTCAATCATTTTAGTTATAAAAAAAAAAAAAGTAAAATTACATAAACATGTTAATATTTACTAAGTATTCTTTCACGGAAAATGTGAACATGAAATATGTGCAGAGAACTGTTGTATTTGTAGATCCACTGTGATCTGTACGCTCTAATGTACATGTGGAAACGATCAACTGAGGCAGAATATTTGTTCAAATCTCACTTATTTTTCTTAATATGTTTCAGGTTCATGTTATTCACATTTTCCGTGGTTGAATTTTTTTCCACTGTAAATCATGACAAAGCTGTGGAATCCTCATTATTTACTGGTTATTATGTTATTGTACTGGTGCGGCCCACTGGGGTCATACTGGTCTGAATGTGGAACCTGAACTGAAATGACTTGGACCCGTGTTCGAGACTGAGTTAACGGCATCGCATGGTAGCTTTTTTTTTTGATTTATTTATTTATTTTTCCCAGTTTATTTTTTAGCAGGAAAAGACAATGAACCTGGAAACGTCACAGGTAAAGTTGAACTGTTTCACCTGCTCAGTCCATGAAACGTCAGATGATAAAACAGTGGATGTAACCACCTGATCAGTTGGGACTAATTAATATTTTTCTATTATAAGTCGATCGCAGGGAAATAAACCAGAATCTTCTCCTCGGTTTTAATCAAAAGACTCAGAATAACGATAAAAACCAGAGGCTTCGCTGCAGGAAACACTTTATATTTCTTCTAACTCAGTTTGATCAGCGATTGGTTATTACAGCTGTCAATCACATCTTTAGCCCCTCCCTGGCTGAAAAACAGTCACCTGTCACTTTGAGTCTAATATACAGAAGGGGAATTATGGAATATTTCTCCTAAAGACACAAAAACTATTAAATCCAGCAGATTTCACAGAGCAGTCGTTGACTCTTCAGTTATTTTAATTATCCGACACACGTTCGAGTCATTTTTACAGATAAAAATAGGAATTTTCTGGTTGTTAAATGTGGGATTTTCTGTTTTGTTTCCTCTGGAGCTTTTGAGGAAAACCTGATATTTCACACCTAAAAGCTGAATCAACAGTGGAAGTACACATCAGCCTCCGTTTCCCATAATGCCGTGTTCCGTCACCTGTTCGCCGTCGCCGCCCGTCAGCGCTGTGATGTCACTGAAGTGTGTGATGCCGCTCAGCTGGCTCGACATTCCCATCATGCCTCTCTTCCTGGTGTTCTTCTGACTCTTGGAGACGTTCAGACGCACCATCATCGACTCCTCGTAGTTCCTCCTGAGAAAGCGCGAACAGTTGTCAAAACAAACATTATTAACGCGAACTCGGACTGAAACTGAAGCTTAAGATAAAAAAACACATCCAGACTCATGTGACTAAAAAACATCTAAAATATACTTAAGCCTCTTTTTTTTTTTTTTTTTTTTTTTTTTTTTTTTTTAACAAAAAACTAATACTGCTACATTTTCACCTTTTGCATCAATTTTTTTAAAACTTTTTTTTGTTCTTACATTTTTGTCGTGTCATTTCTCATCTTTTTTGCTTCATTTTTTTGGTCTTGTGTCATTTACATAATTTTTTATCTTTCATGTTTTAATTTTTGCGTTTAAGGTTTTGTGTCTTTTTCTGTCACTTTTATCTGGTCAACATTTTTCTTCTTTTATGTCCTTTTGCATCTTATACATCGTTTTGTCTTTAAATCATCTGTAACACCCAATAATGGAATAATTTCCTAAAAATGTTTTAAAAATTTGCACTTAACTCGATCGAAAATATAATAAAACCCAATAATATAATAATTTCACCAATAATGTAATAAAATATCCTGACTGATATTGTGATAACATTTTTACTGATAATGTAATACCTTATTATATTATTGGGGATTTATTACATTTTCAGGGGGGTGGGTTTTTTCTAAACTGATAATGTCATATCTGTTCATTTTCAGTCCAAAGTTTTACATTTGGTGTTTTGAGAATCTCAGACCGTTAAATAAACTGGATTTGAAACAACAGAATGACTACCGGGTTAAAGTGCAGATATTATAATATCAGTCAGGATATTTTATTACATTATTGGTGAAGTTATTACATTATTGGGTTTTATTACATTTTTGATCGAGTTAAGTGCAAATTTTATTACATTTTCAGTAAATTATTACATTATAGGATGCTACAGGGCACTTTTCACTTTATATTGTGCACAAAATGTACTTGTAAAGATGTTATTTTTGATACATTAAAGTTAATGATGTGGTGTTTGTTTTTATTTTCAAACTTCATAAGCAGACACTTTTGGCAAAAGATGCATAATTTTTTCAATCAAAAATCCTGAAGCGAGAGCTAGGGGTACTTGGCTAAAAAATAAATATTTAAGGGGGTACTCCACTGTAAAAAGTTTGAGAACCATTAAACTATAGTACAAGCCTCTGGGGTTGCTTTGATCTTCAATGAATAGGACTATGGATGGAAATACATAAGGATATTTATGGCTTAAATGCTTCCATAATGAACGTATTCTATAATCACAGCGAAAGGCGATCCAATCAGTGGGGTTTAGCCTCATATGTTACTATGACAACAACAGTGTGGTCTTCATATTGAAGTAAGAAATGAATACAAGTCAACACACAACAAGAGGAAAGGCTTCAAAAGTCAAATATTTTGTTTATTACAAAGTCAGCATGTTGATGACATTCCAAAAAAGGCAGAAAGGGCAAAAATAGACATTGTTGACAGAAACACAGCCAGTCTTTGATGAGGGATTCAGGTACATGCTACATAACTGCCAGACCAGAGGAAAAAACAAAACAAAAACACATGCATTGGTAAAGCAGAGAAAAAGGCGCTGTAAATTGAAATGATTTCCTTTCCTCATAACTTCATCCTGATTGAAGCAAGGATAGCTACTTAGAGTGAAATCCACTTGTCTACTTGATTCGTGTACCGACAGCAGATCAGGGTAGGAAATATTAGCAACAGGTATTTAGTGTGTGCAAGAGCTGAATAAAACACCTACCGTGTTGTGTTTTGGGTCATTTTGGTATGAAAAAGGAAATATCTTAGGTAATATCCATGTTAGAGGAGCTGAGGATGCAGGAGAAAGAGGTAGCATCTTGAAAAGGTTTCGTTTTTCATTGAAAACTGGGTCAAACTGAAGCTAAATGTCTGCGCACGACTGTAATCCCTTCAGATACTTCGATTTTTACAGTGCATAATGTGAGTTAGCCCACTGCTCTTCATTATAATGTCAGGCTAGGATATAAATTAGTTTTCTGTGGGTGAAAAGAGAACAATGGAAGCAGCTCTGATTTATCGACAGGTCTCCATGCATACAAATAAGACAATCACTGAAAAAGACGTAAAGACATAAAGACAAGCACACATTTATAGATCAATTCATTTCATACAGTCACGCATCCAAAATGGCAGCATTAGGTTCCACTTTAGTGAGATCTCATGATTCTCAAACACTGTATATTAAAAGAAAAAAAAAAGGGGGCTTCAGAAACAAAAATGTTAAAATGAAACTTAAAAATACAAATTAATTCAGTAGGAATGAACAAAGGGCTGAGCTGAATACATTAGCCAATATGTGTATCTGTTTTATCAAAAACAGGATGCAAGAGGCGTTTTATAACAAATTGTTTATAGACCATGAAAACCCTTCATTTCATGACTGGAAAACAAGCCAAAAAGGCAACAACCAATCACTAATCCATACCAATTCTGGGATTCTCTGTCATCTTCTTAGAATTTGCACTTATAAGAGCAGAAGAGGATGAACAACAAGGCACATCTGAGCACAGAGCGAAGCCACCGACTAATAAGGCCTTTAATACACAAGCTATGGTTCTTCTGAGCTGTAAAACATCATCTGGGTTAGATTTACTCAAAGCAGACAAAAAAAAAAAAAAGACAGATGTTAAGAGCCGATCGTTGCCTTCATGACTTGTTTTCAGTCTAACACTTTTACCCCCTATAGTCAGCTGTAATAGATATGAAAAAACATCTGCTTACCTACAGTACATTGCACCAGTTTCTGATCAAAAAAAAAAAAAAAAAAAAAAAAAAATACAATGTTTAAATATTTCACAGGAAAAAAAAAAAAAATGTTTCTACTTCCATACAAACTAAGACTTCATCGAAAGGGTGTTTTATAACAAACTTAGGAGGATTTCTTTTAATTAACTGAGCAAAAATTAGCCCTGCAAGCACTGAACAAGAACATGCACTTGTAGCAGCCGCACACCTGAACACAAATCCCTTCTTTCAACCACTCTGGAGAAATTAAATAGAACTTGAGCAGAACACTGCAGCAGATAGTAAACAGGAGGAGGAAGAGGAGGAGGAGCATTTGCTGGTATTCAGACTATTTCGACTGGATCTGTTGAAATAAAGCAGTGAAGGTCTGTGCTGGACAGTAATACTGATGCACTGCTACATACTATCACTACCATTTATATGCATGCACTATGAAGAACACGTTTATTGCCCTATTGCACATTCAGTAGAACAGCAAGTTTGTTGAGGCTGAAATTCGTACAGATAACCTTCCTTCTGATCGTTTCTGACATGAAGAAATAAAAATAGTTCACTGTGTTTCTGTTGTTAGCTCGTGACGTAGTGAGCGTTCTTGAATTTAGGTCTGATTTTCAGGTGCAGCAATTTCATGTTAAAGCAGATCAGACTGATTTCGACTTTAACTTAAGACCATTCAAATAAAAAAATAAATTAAAAAAAAAAAAATCACAGCACAAACACATATACAGCCGTTTCAAACGTATATGATTCACTTCATTTCACTTGTCAGGCACAGAATTCAGAAGCGGATACACAGTATCACCTTGAGTCGAACATGAGTTTGACATGTTTTTAGATCCAGCTGAGCTTCAATAAGTCAGGTTCTTTAATCTACGGTCAAAAATATGATGGTCTTAACTCCTATCCTTGCAAGAAAAACAATTAAAGCTTTAGGAAAAGTAAAAAACAAAACAAAAAAACAAAACACAGCTTTGAGCTACAATTCTTGGGAAAACGCATGGATCCAAATCAGTCAAAGAAAATCAGCTGTAGACTTCACAGCCATCCAAGCTGCTGAGATCCATTTAGTGCCCCTTAATACCAGCGTGAGTGAAAAAATTTGGGCTGCACTTGTCTGTTTTATGACAATTTATAAAAAGAAAAACTCCATTTCCACCTTCCCCCGACCTCTTAAAAAACAGCCAAAGATCGAAGGGAAGTTACATAAAAAGTAAAGATTCATATAATTTATACACAGTTTGAGATTCACAGAGTTTATGGAAGAACTAGTCACAAAGTCGACAGCTTCTCAGTTTTAGAGCCTGCCGCCAGGCTACAAGAAAGATATAAAATAATGGAACTCTTTTGTTTAAATAAATAACAATCTTATGATGTTAAAAAGAAAATAGAATAAAATGAAATCACTGGGATAAAATATGACACCTTGGATGAGCAGCTAATAAAAATTCCCTCCCAGAAAATAATTTCCTGCACTGATTATTTTGTCTTCTTTTGTCTTTTTTCTTCTTTTTTTTTTTTTGCAAAATATAGGTTTTCCATGTTCTTTGCAAGTGTCCGTAAAAAAAAATTATAGTACCAATGAGTCCTCTTTTGAAATATATTCACAGCTGTACAACAGGTCTTGCAAGTGAATTCATGAAAAAAAAAAAAAAAAAATCAGCGCATAATTTTTCTTCTACATAAAAAAAGCCTTTTTACAGATATGGGTTAAAAAGGGTCATAATAAACAATATAAAAAAGAAGACAGAAAGACAGCGCTCGCTAATGAGATTCTTGGAGATTTGTCTTTTCTTCAATGGCCTGTTTGACTATTTCAGCCAACTTCAAGCGGTCAACTTTATCGGAAAACGCTCGACCTGAAACAAATAAAAAGCTGGTGGTTAAAACCTTGACCCGGAACAATTTAATTAACAGCCAAATCTATACACAATTAACGACTTGAGTATTGATTTTAACTGGAAAAATACAGTTCTGTGCAAAACTCCAGTTCCAACATTATTAATAAAGTTCTGACAATATATGAGCAGTCTTTGTATTGAGATACAAACTGAATATATTTGAATGTACAGCAACGAAAGCAATAGTTTCACAGAAAAACGGCTTCTATAAACCAAAAAGGTAGTATTTTTCTGACCTTCCTTTGCTTCTGACCCATAAAGGCCAAAACGTCTACTGTCGACCACAAGCATCTACTGATCTAATCTGTTGATCCAATAATCCTATCAATCCAAGTAAATAATTTGGGTAAAGTACAGTTTTTCATCTTTTCATGGTCATCAGATATGACCCATTTGGACGTTCAGAGGCTCTGTAGTTACCATGGAAACCCCGTCATCTTCTATAACATTGACTCACTGGTAAAGCCCATAGAGTTGGATCAGTGATGACAGTGGATGGACACACTGGGTTTATGTTCAGTTTGACTGAGACAGTCACGTTTTTTTCTGTTTTTGACTTCCCTCTGAGCTTTTATGAACATCTATATGACCAGCCAATTAAACATAAGAAAATAGATGATTTTCACTGGAATAACATGCAAAATTCAGAGGATAATATTATAATAAATGGTGATAAGTTACATTGGAAAGATTAAATGGAGAGAAAAATTCATTTGGGAACTGCCACTGACGTCACACTGGCCCTAGTATGGGTTAACAGATTGTTCAGATGATATGAGATTTATTTCATTCATTTTCTGATGTTTTATCCAACACATGTCTGATGTTTCTAACTGTTCTGCTTCTTTTTATAGGGTCTGGGGTCAAACTAAACAGTCACATTATCCTTTAGAACCTGTTTAGGTCCGTTTTTTTTTTTTATCTTTGCAAATATACTTTGCATTTCCTTATATCTGAAGAAAGGAGATTGTGAGACAAATATGAGTGCTCATTTCAACCCTGCAGAAACAGCAAACCTAAAGGTTGCGTAAGACTTTTGCACAGTACTGGATATCGGTTTTAGTTCTGTTGTACTGAAGGGGTTATATGTAGTATTTCATTTTTATATCATTAAAAGCGAGGCATAGTGATCACATCAAATCAAGAAAGTACTAAGTCCACATTGTTCTGATGTTTGCGTGGGTTCTCTAGCTTCCTCTCACTGTCCAAAGAAATGCACCTCAGTGGACTAACTGATCACTGTAAATCACCCATGCGAATGCTAAAGTGGCTGTTTGTCATGTCTATGTTGACAGAAAACGACTTAATCCATCCTGAAGCTACCTGTTTGCAGTACTTTTCAGATAAATCCAGTTGTGTTGTGACGTTGTATCAAAAATATTAATGTACTGTACTGCAGAGGTGTACACTCAATTTATTCGCAGCCATGAGCCTGTGTGTCCCTGTGAGTTTATGTGACCAGTGCAGTGGATCACAGCAGCCTCGAATGAAAATCAACGGCAAGGGGTTGAAGATGATGACATGCAGAGTCAAAGAAAGTGACAATGTAATAAAAAAAAAAAAAGAAGCATTGGTGTTTTTCTTGGTAGTTCTTCTGGGTTTAACTGTGTCTGTGTAGGTGTCAGCCCATATGCTAATGAATGCAAGTTTTTAGGGTCATAGAGAGGGTGTGACTCTGGGGGGGTCAGGGTAATTAGTGAGTATTGTGTGAGTTTTGCAGTGTTACTGTATTAAAGCACCCTCGGGGACATTGATTGAATAAATCACTGTCCAAATTCTGAAAAAGGGAGGTGTTCCTTTTAGGTTTGGAAGCTTGTTAGTTGAAAAGCGTTTGGGAAAGTTGTTTAAAATCTATAATAATAATAACACCACTACCACTACTACCACTACTACTACTACTACTACTACTACTACTACTACTACTACTACTAATCTGGGCAAATGAGAACCTATACAAACAAGCATTGTTGTCACTTTCACCACTGGACCACAGCTCAAAAGTAAAATAATGGAGCTTAATGATGAAATGCCAGTATTTCTTCTTCTTCTTCACAGGTCAGTTTGCTTAAGAGGCTTATGAAGGTATAAAGTTATTATGTATACTAAGGTCACTGTTTGTGCTGAGCCATAGTTCAAAGTAAACTGAGAAGGTTCTGACCATGTTAGGACGGTTCCAAACAGCTCTTTATTGCAGCTACTGACAACACAAACCATACACAAAACAAAGGTGGTCTGTGATTTTACGGTGCCTGTTTTCGGTCTGAAAACAGAGCTGAGCTAACAGAGCGATAATGTAAACCATCAGCTGATTCGGCACGGGAAAATTATAAGGGGCAGTGTTATTTTGACCGGCTGTGAAAATAACTGACAATGAGTTTTTGTTTGAAGAAATAAAACTTGATGATCCCATTATCCTTATGTATATGTATATATTCAGTGAGTGATTGAGTCTGTGCAACATTAATTAGTTGGTGGCTGGGGCATTCAGGTACACAACTTCCCACTGGTGTTAATAGTTTGGAATATTAATACTACATATAACCCCTTTAGCTCCTTGGACTTTTAAATAATATTAAACAATGTCAATGTTTGCTGATATCATTTTCCCATCAGGCCATTCACTGCCATGTATTCGTTGTTAAACTTCAAAGAATGGGAGGTATTACACACAAATATGATAATAACAGTAAAAAGCTACACAAAATAATAAAAGGGAGATAACAATAACTCTTCCTGTAATAAACAACCACTTGTGCCTCAGTTACATACATATAAAAAGGATTCATTTGAACTGGTAACTAGAGATAGCTGAGTATGAACATATAAATACGATGAAGATTAAAAACTACTTAACACCAACCGTCCCAGCTGAGTCCCTGCAGGCCGTCTCTCAGCAGTTTGCAGTCCCTGTTGAACCTCCAGGCTTCATACATCACCTCGTTCAGCTTCTCATCCTCGTTTTCTCCTGCGCGCACACAAACATTCACTTCACAAGCTGCTCCGTCTCTTTCTCGAAGCCAATTATCTTTGGCAGAAATGCAGCATTCAATGCAAACCTCATTTAGCAGATATATAATACGTCGGTGCTCACATGTCGCCATGTGCTAAAACTACAGGGTTATCTAAACGTTACAGCCGCCAGCGTAAATTCAGTCAGTCAGGTATCTGTCATTACAAACAATTAAACACCAGTTTCCTGTGCGCACTGACAGTTTTCATCTTCACACAAAGTGTTTTTGTTAAATAGAAATGACTGGATTTGCTGATTTTCACTGTTATAGCTGCTACTAACGGCAAATTTCTCTGTTTATGTTACAACATAGAGCAATAATGGCAGTCAGTTTTAGTCCGCTTCATTGGCATGATCAAACACCAGCTTTCATGTGATATCACAATGAGTTTACTAACCTGCTTGTGGTAAGATACACTGTGCAATGACATCTCGTAATTTTTCCAGTGCTACGTTGGAGTCTTCCCCTCCGTTCTCTGGGTCGTGAATGAAGAAACCATCACTGGGTTTGGGGCTGTAAAATGGACACAAAAACACTTGTTTATCAAATACAAGAACCTACAGTGGATATGCAACACTACAGGGAGACTAGAGATATCTGCGCTGACGGGACATTTTACAAACTCTGAGGATTGGCAGAATTTGGTTCAGATAATGGTAAATGGTTAAATAAATGTAAATGGTTAAACTGGGATTTCTAATATTAGAGGAAATTATACATAGGTTCCACTAGGTTTTCAGTGCTATCTGGATTCTGATGATGGTAGTAGGATACACAAATACTCAAAGGAAGTTTTTCTCCATCTTATTTTCCACTATATAGATATTTGTAATATAAAACTGTTAAGATTTATTGTTCGTATGCCAACAGTCCTGCATATTCATGAGAGTAGTTTTCCTAAATTTGGGGAAAACTTTTGCACAGCTTAGACCAATATTATTACCATATGTCTGTGTGTAACAATATTGAAAAGCTTGAGGAGATAATAAATAAACAGCACCAAAAAAGCTTAATGAGAATGAAGTCGTCCACTGGGAACCAACTACAATCATTAGATGTGGAGAATTGGTTCAGTTAGTTTTCAAGCTCAGCCCATTAATTTTGCATTTATTTGGCCTAGGTTTGTCCAAAAGGGCTTTAGTGCTGCACGAAAGGCTTATAATGGACCAGAACACCACTACACAGATTAATTACTTTGTGCTTAAGTATTCATGTATTTATTACTTTGATTTAGATGTTCATTTTAAGTTATGGACTCTAAAATTATTCATTTCTGACAGGGTTTATATATTTGGGTTAATGTACCATCACATTTTTCCCCCAATATGAACAATCATCTGATCAACCTCCGCTTCAGACTGACCGCATTAGAGGACTAAGCATGAGAATGAGAGTAATGTTGTTCAAAAAACCCCCCCAAAAAAAACAAAAAACCCCATACTCACTAAACCTATTCTAAAGTGAAAGATCAGCCCAATAACAATAGTTCATTGTCATGAACTCTGATTCCTTTAGAACCATTGTTTTGAAATCCACTTTAAAATATGGAAATTTGGAATGTTTTTACATTCCAACAGTTTTCCCAGATACAAAACAAGTAAAACACTAAAACCTGCAATTTTTTTTTTTTTAGGTCATACCCTAGCAGTTTCCGCTTCCTGAGGATTGGGTTGTTGACAGAGTTTAGTGGCTTCAGGCTGACATTTAGATCCTGTATCCTCATGTTGGCCAACTGCTCTGCATGGGCCTGTTGGATACCAGCAACTACTGCCTGAAGGTAGCAAGGAAAAACAATAGGAAAAAAACAAAACAATAAATAACAAAACAAGACAGGAGGTCAACGTGTTTTAATACAACTCTCCTTAACAGTCACAAGTGATGTATTCGTGCAGGAACAGCCTGGTGACTCCACTGCAAATGAATACGACTTTAGAAAAGCACATGGAAAAAAAAAAAAAAAAAAAAAAAAAAAAGGGACAAGCTGTGTCTTTAACTTTCCAACTACCTTATCCATCATCATCTGGGCAGAGGGCAGTACGTTGTCGAGGGCCTCTGTGCAGTTGAGCCAGGGGTGAGCCAAGACTCCCTCAATAGTCAGCCTCTCCTCTGGCTTCACCTTCAGCAGCCTGTGGAGAACAGATGAGTAGAGGCAACACCGATTACAGGAAGGAAGAAAAATGAATGAGCAGGGATGACAGAGGAGTGGAATGAATGAAAGTGATGATATATACAAAAAAAGGAGGATAATATACTGATAGAACCCATGGGAATGAAATATAAAATGCATAGCAGTTAACATAACAATATGGAAATACATTTTAGCAAGTAACAAAAAAAACAAAAACAAAAAAAACCTAGCACCAAATAAACTGATCAAAAAGAATCAATAGGCTTTTCCATCGCTATACTTACACCAAAACCAACACAATCTGTTTTGAAGGTCTAAATAAATTAATTAATCTATTAATTTCCAAAATGGCATGTCTAAAAGTAAACTTTTTAATAAACTGATTTAAAATGTACTTAATGTGAATCAGCACAGGAAAAAGGACAAAGACTTACTTGCGTACGATATCCTTCGCCATCTCAGAGATTTGGCTCCACTCGTCTTCAGGAAAGTCGAAACTGCCGGTCATAATTTTCTTCCTCATGTCCTTCGGGATGGTGCGACTGTGGTGCTTAGAGTAGAACGGAGGATAGCCACACAGCATCACGTAAATGATCACACCGAGGGACCACAAGTCACAGCTCTGGAGAAGGATGGTGATGGATGAGGCAAAAAAGAAAAGCGATTTGCATCATGTAGAGGAGATGCTTAAAGGTTACTTTTGCACAGACTTGAACACTGAATTTTGTTTGAGAAGCTGACGTTGTAATGCATGTAAAGCGAATCATAGGATTAAAGTCTCACCTTGTTATAGGTATAAGGGGTGGGTGAGGTAGGTATGATTCCAGACTTTTCCTTCTGGTGTCTTCTTTGAGCCTCAAGTACCTGAAAACATATCAAAAGAAAATACATCATTAAAATATAGTTGCTGCAATGTTCTATGACGTTAATGAACAAGGAGTAAACATGAATGTTTAATGAGCTGGCTGGCTGTTTACCTGAGGTGCTACGTAGTAAGGGGTGAACTGAGGGGTCATCAAGTCTCCTTGATCAATTTTGGCAAAGCCAAAGTCACACAGCTTCACAGGCGCATCCTGCAGAGCAGAGAAAACACATCAGAGAGAGACATAATGTAGACCGAGCACACAAACATACTTCAGTGGCATCTTATTTTCTGAACAGGAATACATTCAAGGTTGTTGCAGTGAGGAATGATTTTGAAATACAGCTCAGGACATAATCTAAATGATCTACGCCCAACTGTGCCAAATACAAGCACTCTTTCCTTCTTCCAGTGCCTGAAAAATAAAGTGCTCAATACAGCAACATTTCCTTTCATCTGTACTTTATAGGTATGTTGAGAGTTTAATTAAATTAGCAGTAGCACCGATCATGATACTAATGGGAGTAGAGTTCAGTGTGCGCAGGATGAAACGGCAGTATTTAGATGTATATGTTTACTCTCTGTGAGGCTCCAGCTACTTACCAGGGAGTTGTCCTTGAAGAGCAGGTTCTCCGGCTTCAGGTCACGATGTGCAATATTTAAAGAGTGACAGTGTTCCAAGGCCTGACTGATCTACGGGAGGGAAGAGGCATGCGGTTTAGACTGCTGCATGTTTGAGAGTCAAAGCATCTTTTAACTGCTTGTTTGGAGTTGGTGTATGTTGCTTCTTTTGACCCCCTGTGTCCCTGCTGAACTATCGTCGATCCAAGAAAAAAGTGTTGACATCTTGTGTGTGTGTGTCTGTGTGTGTGTGTGTATATATATATATATATATATATAAATATATAAAAATCAATGTGAGCTTATGTGTGTGTTAACCTACCTGCTTTGTGACCTGACTGGCCATCTTTTCCGTAAAATGCCTGTGCTGGCTAATTCTGTGGAACAGTTCACCCCCCTCCATCATCTCCATGACTATAAGGAGCCTTGCTCTGTAGGAAAAAAAGGAAGGGGATGTAGATGTTCAGAGGAAACAGCACAAGTAAGATGAATTTCTAAAAAGAAATATGAGGGGCTGTACAGATTTGTATTCCAACACACAAAGCTTTTTTACCTTGGACTGGACTCATGTGGGAACTGGACACTGTTGGCATAAACCTCCAGGATTTGCACTATGTTTGGGTGGTTGGCACACATCATATGGAGACGAACCTACAGGGGGAGAGCAACAATCACTGTGAATAAACGTCACTGAAACATCCAACATGCCAAAGTAACACAGTCTATTCTTAATATAATTCTAGTCCAATGGAGCATCTAAAACTCAAAACTATGGCAAAAATAATAACAAACATACAGAGTGTATCATTATTTCACTTTGCTGTTGCATGTCAATATACAGCAGATGCCAAGATTTGAAAACTTGCCAACAGAACAACTTGTTTATATGCTAAAAACAGACTTAAAAGAAAAAAAAATACAATAATCATGGTATTTTGTTGTTGATGCAGTGGCCCACTGTGTACTGATAGAACAGATATTAAAATAGTACTTTTTTTAAGCTGTGGGGTAAAAATCACTTGATTTGACAGATAGCAAATAACATTAACTGACTATACAAGTCTGAAACTAAAATATATTTTGAACCATACATAGGCTTCTTGTCACTCACTAACAGATTCCCAATTTGATAATGACCATATTATAACATGCACTGAATAAGCAGAGAAAATGAATGCATGTGCCGTTTACCCAAAATGAAAACTAATCATTTTCCCAATTCACAAATAAGCAAGTCTATACTAACAAATGTGGTATACACATAAGACACCTTTATTTAAAAAACAAACAAAGCAAAAACAAAAAAGAGCCTGCAGGGAAACAGTGTGGTGGTAAGAATCTGTGTGTTTTCAGCTGACAGTGACAGCTTTCACAGTTTAGCTGCTTGGGTGAAGCAAGTCTGCTGCTTGTTTTGACTGCATGTCTCACTGCTTAACTGCTGCATAAGCTGCTTGATCAAAACAGAGGGCTGCTAATGACATGGAGAGGCTACTAGACGTGCTAAAGTAAGGCGATGTTAAGGGCAAAAAAAACCCAAACAATTCATACAGAGAGAAACACCACAAGAGACTGGCTGACACATTAATAAAGACTGACAACAAACAGGCACACAGAGCGAAGTGTAGAGCTGTGGCCAAAGACAACAAACCCTGTGCATTAATCAGAACCATGAACGTGTTTTCTCTAACCTCATTTCTGGCCTTGGGACGATCGATGAGGATCTTCAGGGCCAGGCGTTCCTGAGTTGACTTCTTCACACAGACTCTGACCAAGAAGAAAACACCAGTCAACACACATCTCACTCAAAATGATAACATGATCTGCGGCTCTGATCATATTTACACAGAATCAATAGGAAAGCCCTGTCTGGCAGGGATTTTCTTACTTTCAGGGGTTTCTGTTACCAAACAATTACTCTTTGCCATGACATTGCAGGCTTATCCAAGTCATTAGTTAATGATGCTGCCTGTATATTGAATATATAACCAGGAATGCAGCCAGTAGTATAAAGTAGCAATAAAGTGTGGAGTTACTTTCCAGTGTACGCAGCCACTGCTTGTTCCAACTGTTCATTGAAGCCATATGAGATCATGTACAGATTGCACAGTCACAGAAATAAAAGAAATTAGGCCTTTGCAACAAACGGAAGAATTTAAGGTGTTCTGCGAGTACACTTACTGTAACCCCACAAATTTGGAATAATAGTTATTCGTGACCAAGAAATGTCTCTGTTTAGAGTTACATGATGGTTTAAAAATTATCATCTAATTGTAGTGAATTGGCTGGTAGTTTCTGATTGGGATTTTGAGGCTGCCTTCTTAATCTCCTGGAAATACATTTGTAAAATGACATTTGATTTCTTGAACACAGAGAAGCATCATGCATTTTTCATGATCACAAGGTTAAAATTCAATTGAATGAACATTTTCTGGTAAATGGGTTTCCTGCTAAGTTTCAACACAGAAACATTACACAGATTAACTTAACTATACTGTAGGTTTAGTCTGTATACCAGTTTCTCTTCTGGAAAGTCTGTGTAAGAACCAAAAATATTCACTTTAAACAATAACCTCTGGTCCTTAAACGCAGCTTACACTATTAAAGCATTACTGGAAGAAACACTCTGCTTCGACCAAAGTTCAGTTACTGGGAAGCAATACCAACCTAATGAATCACAGAGTTAGACAAAGGGGGGGCTGGGTGAGTAAAGGACTGAATGTGTTATGAGCCAGAGACAGAATGAGCAGTTGGTGAATACAAAAATCCAAAATACTCCTATTAGGCAATAGGCTCATGAATCATAGCGCAATACAGAAACAGAAATAAAAGAGAAGGGCTGAGTAAGAGGTGTCAGCATGAATCACAAAGCGTCCAAATGTGTTCAGAGTGCTAACAGGTCAACTTTTTATTTCACTTGAGGCCAAAGCTAAACACATTAGGAAATCTCAGAGAACTTGCAGATGAAAACGCACTAATTTCTGGGCAAGAGAAATCAGAGACCACCTGTACCCATCTACAATCAGAAGTGAATTCACACTTGTACTATATAAACAACAAACATGCACAAACAGCACAGTCTACCCACGTAAATATGCAGAAACAGAACAAAAAAAGACAGAGTTCCCTCTACCAGAGTGTAGGTTTAACAATATTTACAAGTGAAGAATGTGGTGATGCACAGATAGCCTAAAGACAGATAACAGGGTATGGGTTGGACAGATTTAACACACACAACAGATGCCAGCATCAGCTTGTGTTAACAGAGGAGGGCTGATGAATTCAAGAAGCAGTGAAGAACATCTCATTAGTAAGACACAAAAGAGACAACTTCAGTCTGTTCAAGCCTAATGCCGCTGTTCCTCGTTTGTATTTCAAAAACACTTCTCTGCAATTTTTTAAAAATATGAGTCATCATGGTGAAACAGTAGAACATTAAGTTTTATCATTGACCATTCATGCCTTCAGAAACATTTAGTCAAACTAGATATAGCATAAAAACTTAAGTGGTTTTGCATGTTCCCAAAGTTTAGTCTATTGGATACGAGCCAAATTCTGTGAGGGAGACTTTTTTCCACAATAAGTTGTGGTGTCCTCAGTTGGAACAGACAACTTGCAAAATGACTTTAACCAGGGGGTTGTGGACCAGAGGACAAAAGTGTCATGTTGGATTCGAGCCCAGGATGCTGCAGTTATAAAGTCTGTGTGTGAGCCAGCTAAGCCACCACCAACAGCAACATAGCACAGGTGCCAAACATCTCCAATAGCAAACCCAGAGTGTTGACAATAAGCAGCTCAAGTAGTCTATTAAGCCTGGTCAAGTGACAAGGATCTGGCTCCCACATATTTTTGATATCTGTTAATGTGTCACAGATAAGGTGAAATTGTTGAAGTGATGCCACTGTGAAAAACAAACTGAAACCACAGGAGAAATAACCAGCAAATAAGCAAATAGTAAATCTGTAAGAAACTTTTTGCAGAGGCCACAAAGTTTGTCTGCTCAACAGCAGTAAATAACATTCATTTCCCCTGAAATCATAGCAGATGGTGTGCCAAAAATGTATAATTTGTCACCAACTATCCTCTGCACTCTGTAGCAGCAGAACAGGCATGTACTAATGTACAAATACAGGCAGTATTCCAGTATTTAATGTACCCAATTGTATCATTGGATAGTGGTGCAGACAGCAACAACATGACTTCAATTTGATGAAGCAGAGAGATAATTATAGCTAAAAGGATAATATACAGAGAAAACAGAACTGGGCATAAATGCATTTCTTATCACCCTCTCATGCAGACACACACCTGACAGGTCCACTAATGCCAGCTCCCAACTTCTGGGTCCAGTTGATGTTGTACTCATCTAGAATGGATGTCTCCTGTCAGGGAAAGAGAGTAAACATGTTAACAAAATAAAATTATAGCCTGTCTGCCTACTGCAAGTGCTCTGCAGCCAAGTAAAACAAAAACAAAAAAAATCCATATTCAACCAACAGCCCACTGCCACCACACTAATACACATTTAAGGAACTGTAATCTTATCCATCATCACTTTCTAGTGTCATGATAGTGCTAATCCTTAACACGCACTGACCTTGAAAACAAACCACCTGGCTGTTATAAAACATGCATATCTAGATGAACTTGGCTGCTGCCATCAGATCATAAAAAAAGGATAGATGGAAAGAACTGAGACAATGGCAGATGGCATTCGAACTCATCTGAGTTAAGAATGCTCTTTTATTTAGGCTACAACTCTTCAATATAAATTCCACTTTAACACTGTGCTTTAAATTTCCTCACGAAACATTTACACTATAACAGCACAATATTTTTAAGTAAAGCTATAATTTACCACTATGGTTAAGCCTAATATTGACAGCTCTCACAGCCAGTAAGGGCCCTCGGGTCATGATCAAAAATATTTTTAACTTCCAACTTATTCACATGTGAGATTTATAGTTCATCACTATAAACCAACTACATACAGTATATAAAGTCACAAAATAAAACACTGAATGTTTTCACAGTTTGAACTGATGCCAACCTGAATCTAATTCTTCAGTTGTGCAGAACTGTTTTTTTAGTGATCTAACTTTGTTGAGTATACTGGTTTGTGATACTGAAGAGTTTAAGGAAACCAAGATTATTTAACCCAGCTATTAATCCTTCCTGATAATAGCCCCATTGACCACCCAGTGTGTGATCCAATTCTCAGTACTGCCCCCCAGTCAACCCAGCATTAACTACATTCTAACTCAGCTGTGAGAGTAACATCCCAGGTCACTAGAGATCACATTTTACTGCTGACATAGATGCTCCAGCAATGACGCATTGAGGGGAGCAAACAGGCAATGAATCACAGTGACTATGTGGAAAGTGAACATGGACTGGTGCAGAAATTCGGGTCCATGGTGCTAACCTACACATGAATCTGTCAAATCTTAAGCAGACAAAGCTCATTCCCAAAGCAACACATTTAGCAAAGAACAATATTTCCACAACACACTTAAGCATGTACCACATTTTCTATTCTTTGTCAAAAGGATGCCATGTGCGTTCACGGGTCCATCTATGGCCCTGCTTTTCGCTTATGTTTTGAGGAATTTCAACATGTGTACCCTTGTTAGTGACAATAAGTGTAACTTTGTGTGGACCCAGCCAAAACAACTAAAACCTATAAAATAAGCCTATGCAAGTTATCAATTCATGAACAAAAATCACTCCTAACAATTAGATGAGTGCTAATTTTATAAGTTTTTGTAAGCAAACACGCTAAACCTATTCCTTATTTCATGCCTAAGAATGATTAGTCTTGCCTGGCCTAAAAGTATTAGACTTACCTTGATAAATTTATCTGCGTTGTTATCCTCCGACATCTTTGGCTCTGGACAGTTGAAGCCTGTCTCGCCTCTCAGACAGTTGACAATGAAAACAAAGTCTGACCTTTACCAAGTTTAGGTCTTGCAAAGCCGGGCAGGACCAAGGCTTGTTATATGTTTAGTGAACACAGAGATAGGCCATTGGTGCAGAATGATATTCGGCAAACGACTTGCCACAGTGGTGTTGGGTTCACTAGAAAGAGTAGACCTGAGGTCTCCCAGCCGGTGCGGTACAGCTTGTTACCGGGCCAACTCGGCTCACAACCTCGGGGTCCGACTCGCTCTTCTAGTCGCCTTGAATTCACGGTAGTGACCATGTAGAGTGCTAGGCTCGAGGAACTTTACCAGAAAATACAAAGACAAGTAATCCTATGTGGACTAGCCCACCACCTTTAGAGGGGTGCTGAGCATGGGACAAGAAGTATTTTTAGCCAGCGCAATGAGAGCAACGCTCGTAACGCTGCGAAGACACCGGGGACTGGCTAAATTTCCGTTAGCTGGTTCATTAGCAAGTAAACCGATGTCACTCCATCTTATGGTCAGGGCAGATAATCACACACTGAAGGCAACTGTGAGCCATACGGTAGACGAAACACGCTGTCCTAAGATGACCACTAGTCTCATCAGACAGTAAGACAGCGAGAGTTGGGCTGACCTACCACAATGAGCACACCGTGTTCCCACAAGCCGAAACGCACAGCAACCTATTATGTCGTCAAGCCGACTTTGCTAACGCGTTAGCGAGCTAGCTCAGTTGGCAAGTTAGTTTGCCAGCTCTACTCAGAGTAACATATTTTAACATCCTTCCGCAAGCCACTGTCATTGGTCATACTGAATAAAACAGTAGTATAAGTGATGGAAAAGGCAAAGCAGAAGGTTTTCAGCGGTGATCGATGAGATACCCGCATCTCTACGCTATTTTGCTAATCCCATAGCTCTTGAGAGGAATACACAACCCGACTCGGCATTACGCAATAGCAGACTATAGAGAGCGCCTGACAAAAATTAGTCTATATTCTTTTTTATTTTTGAGATTACGTGTATTTATGCAAATTTCCGTACATGTATGGGAATTTTTCATTACTTACCGAGCATCCACTGTCAAAACTCTCTTTTCAATGTAACGTATTATAATAAATACATATGTCATTTGACACGGTCACACTAGTAAGGGTCCAACCATGGCCCCCCTTTACAATGCGGATTGAAGAGTTAAACCAATCTGAATCAAACTATTTTAGATATTCTAGTTTTCTAACACTTTTAAAATAAATGATCTGCATGCTGCAGTTTTATTATTTATGTTATTGATATGATTACCTAAATTGTTTTTAGAATTATTTTTAGAATATATATATATATATATAATATTTTTTTTTATTTTCACAGTATAGCTAACGTGAATTTTTTTTCTCAAATGTTAAAATAATAATAATAAATGACTTTTGTGTTTGTTGTAATATTTAATGACACTAGTCATTGTATTACACAAACATATTGATGTCTTTGATAAATGTACGGATATTGATACATCTTAAGATGGTATTTTAAAGAAAAAGAAATTGGTTCCTTGGTGTAAATGCATTTCACTCAAGAATAAGGCAGCTGAAAATAGTCTCAAATTAGACTACCTGAAAATGGATCTAAAATTAATCTGGTGGTTAAATGGAGGCTGTGTGTACGTGTTTTAACTCATGCCAAAGCTTCATAAATTTAGATGTCTGCTCTGCTCTTTTGCCCCTATATCTTGTGGAGGGAAAATATTATATTTAGGTAGATGACTAACTCCATGTAGGTTTTGTTTGGACATTGACCTGAACTGACGACGTTAGAGTTGTCATTTACCAACATTTCAAAGTGTATTAGAATGGGAAAAGGTTATTATAGGCCAAATTCTTTTTCACATTCGAATGACTTTCTGTAATCTGACTGATACTAAAATAACAATGGACATCATAAACGCAGTGAAAGGAATATGATAAATGCACGTATACATAGACAGACACAATAGACAGTAAGGAATACTAACACATGTTGTATCGCAATATGCATGCGTTTGGTGTCAGTGGGGGAAATTAAAAAATACTGTAGATCAGTGTCCCATTTATAATTGTTGTCAGCACACAGTATACACACAGCCAAATATGTATTAGTGTAGTCTGCGTGCTGTCCGTGTGTGTTCACCGGCTCACGTGGATGCCACAAAACAGCCATTGAGGATTCAGGGACTTCCTGAAAGTAGTGCCGTGGTGTACATGTACATACATAAAATTAAGGTATAACTCTTCTTTTCACTGTGTGGCGTATGTAAAATATAAATGCAGTTATTGCTCTGGCAGGTGGATAATTGTCAATATACAGCGCAACAATGCTTAGTTTGATGTTTTGTGCTGTTACGCCTGTACTATATCCCTCCGCTGTTTTTTGTCCCCTTTCAGACTGTTTTGGTCTTTTCGCTGTTAGCAACGGAAAGAGCCCGAGATAGCTACAAACCCAATTTAAGATAAGATATAGTTTTTGTTAGCATTACATAACAGATTGACAAGAGGTGTAAAACCCATGTTTATTTTGGAAGAGTGATTGGCGCTTGTTGTCTTTTTTTAAATATATTTTTTTCTGTTTTAATAGGAATTGTACAGATTGCTAATTTAGCTAGCAACTATTAGCCAGCTAGTCTCTTAGCATAGCATTTTCCTCAAGAGGCACGTTGAGATTAGCTTGCTAGCAAGTCAGATCTTAAGATCGCTACGTTAGCGAGCTGTCACACAACCACAGACTATCTTATTGTCAAGAAATTGCGGCGTGGAGCTGGTTGTTTAAGACACTTTCTTTTATGGGATCACCATGTCAATGAAGGCCGGTGGAAATCGCAGCAAGCCCGGCGGTGGCAACACCGCTGGTGCCGCCGCCTCCGGTGCCGGAGGAAGCGGCGGGGGAAGACAGAATCTGGGCAGGTCTGTGAAATTTATACAATAAATTAGCAAAATAGTAACACAGCAGTGGGGCGTATTATGACTAGTATCTGGAACTTGGACCCTGTCGTCCTCAACAGTGACTGTTATAAGAGATGACATCCCCGTGAAGTGGTCCAAAACTAGTACGTGTTTGTGAACGTTATTTGGGCCTTGCGACGTGTTGGTCACCTAGCGTAACGTTATGCAGTTTGGTTGGCTAGCGAGGCCTGTCTGCTTGCTCCAATATTGTTATAACTTACGCGCAGCAGTATTCATTTTGCATGTTAAATAAAATATGCATGAGGTCACTGACCATGTATTTCATATGTTTACACGAGCAAACCCATTCTCACGTGTGTGACAGTTAGGTTGCTTGCCAAGTTACTGATATCAGTTTACTATCTGCTTGAAGTCAATTTAGCTAGCGTTAATTAGCCGTTTGACAGCCCATGCTTGTTATTCAGTGCACTTGCCTCGTTCAGTGTAACTGCTAGCTAATTGTACACGTCCTGGCCCATCCTAATACACTGCGATGAAACAGTGGCGTTTCGATAGTTTTATTAGACTGTCATGTTACCGCAACATTGCTGCAGCGGGTTTACCAGGAATTGATATAAAACGTGTGGGCGCCCGAAAGAAAGGGGTGGGTGTGGAGACGGGGCTAGGAGGAGGAGAAGGGGGAATTAGACCGACAGGCTTTCAACCTTGACGTTGCTGCTCGTGTGAAATAGTGTCCTTGAAGCATGACATTTCTTTACATGTACTCTTAAAATAAAGTACACGCATAGTGCCGGTTCAGGGAGCTGCATGCGTATGGTGAATTTGTTGTTAGTTATGGTAAGGCTTTCATTCAACGGTCACTAGGACAGTGCGTCCCATTCATTGCGTAGATTTGATCCAGCGGGGCCTTGTGAGGATGCTATAAAATAAGCTTATGTCCACATTAATGCATAAACCAGCCTCTTGTATTTTGTAATTAATTTTATTGGTTTGAGGTTATTGTGGAGGAACCGAGTTTGGGGAAAGAGCTCAAGTGAGGCTATTATACCTACACTGTAGCGGGTAAAATGTTGGGAAAGTGGGCATAAATGCATACACTGAATCAGATATAAATGCCTGGCTACGTGCCAGCTTCTGAACAAGGTGCATTTTAGGACATGCTTGGGAAAATGTAGGCTATGGAGTGTTTGGCTGACAGCCCGTTGGACATACTTCCAAGAAACAAAATATCTTCATCCAATAATGTGAAAAGGATGAACTGCATTCTCACATATAGAAAAATAATATTTCCAACTTGGTTAAATTGTCTGTTTGTGGCAGTTGTGTTCTTGACTGTTGGCTTGGGCTGTGTAAGTTAGAGATTTGTGACCAGTTCCTGAGGTTTTTATTTTTTCAGTCTTAAAGTTTCTCCCTTTAGAGAGCACATTGTGTCAATAACCATAGTGCAGATGATGATTATTGCAACAGTGCTGTTTTTTCCTCACAGGGGGAGACACAGTGGCAAAGGTCCTTCAGCAGTAAGTATGCACATTGAACAAATAACTCTTTTAAGGCATCATCATAGGGGCAGGTGCTTGGTGTTTGACTGTTGCATTTTTTTCAAAGCGGGACACATCTTATTGAGACAAAAATTGGATTGATGTCTCTATTATAGATTCTTGGCAAACAAATCAAATTTAGTGTTTCTAAGCCATGTGATTTAGGTTAAAATGTGCACAAAGTATACCTCAAAACAAAGCTACTTTTTGGATATTCTTTTCTTTTTGTTGGGAGTTACAATTGGATAAATGAAACAAAATATGCCGGTGTTTTTTACAGGTGAAGGAAAGGTTGAAGTTAACTTTGTTTTTCTCTCCTCTAGGTCATTTTCAATGGTGTATATGCAAATATGAGAATGGTCCATGTCTTGACCTCAGTGGTGGTATGTTTACTATCTGTCTTGTTTTGTGAGATTATGTGCTGATGTTTATTGAAACTTACAATGAGAGGAAATGCACAAGAACACATTCAGAACGCTTGTGAATAATGCTTACTGTAAAGAAATGAGTAACAGCAGTTTGTACTGCAGCCTGTCTTTTCACCACATGCTGTTTCTTCAAAATGTCTACTCTGCAATAAACAAAGCCTGTGATTTGTAGAGACAGCTGGTTGCACAAATAGGCTGAGATTGATCAATCTTTTGTCCATTTCACCGCAGATGGCTTTCTGAATGTGTAAATTGACATTGACTCTGTAGTGTATGAGTGAGTGTTGCATACCGTGAATAATGATAGGCCTGCCTATTTATTTATAGGGGACCAAGTGTGAGCTGAAAGTGAAAAATGGAGCAGTCTATGAAGGAGTGTTTAAGACATATGGTCCAGAGGTAAGGATCACACACAGTACGATGTTCCTTGTAGGGGCTAATGTGGAAGTAGGTCTGTAATTTCCTCAGTAAAAGCACTGATCATTAATGCTGTGCTGGGAAGATAGTGCCTAGCCAGCATTCAACGGCAGCTTCACCCCTGAGGTGGCGTAGACAAAGCTTGCACTTTCCATCTTTCCTTATATGGAGGAGAGGTATGTAAGCCCTCATCTTCCCTTTTAGGTTAAAGTATTCCTCAATCTTCTTCCTGTGGGGAAATTTCATTCTACACAAATGAATGGCTAAATCTGAGTGATGGCAACAGTTTTAATCTTTTGCTGTTTTTGAGTTGTACATTATCCCCTGTTTTAACATTTAAGGCTAATATTTATTACTTATATCACCTACCACTTTTGTCATTTCTGGTGACTGAACTTCAAAAAAGGCTGACATACTCTGAAAGAAATGGAAACTGGTGTGCTCACATACATCTGTTTTGAGACCAAAACAAATTGTCACATTTGGCTTTATTGCCACATTGCATGCAAGCTGGACAAACAAATGTTTTCACATAGACTTATTCACTGTTTCTCAGTGCACTATCTCTTATTCCATAATATTTTGCTTGGTTGTAGTTGGTTTGGAAGTTTAAATAGTATCTTATTAGTCATAGCATAACTTATTGTTGTAAATAAATTACAGTTTACCCTCTGCCCCTGCTATCTAGCATGAATGGCATTAAATTAGCAAACATAATCCTATCATATCATCCAAACAGTATTTCTCATGTGCTTTAATTGAGTTAGCCAAATAGTCTCCTGAGTGTTGTGTTGAGTAGGCAGACATGTTGATGTGCCATGCTGAGATCAGAGTTCATATCCCATTTATCAACCACAGTGGATGAATGGAATTAATCGGGTCCTTTTTATGAGTTAAATGTGTTTCTCAGTAAACCCAACTCATGTTGTATGTGATTTAGAAATGAGCCAGTATATTATTTATGTACAAATCAAATACTTTTCTAATGTCAAATAATGCAACTTCTTCTTTTAGTGTGACCTAGTACTGGATGCAGCCCACAGAAAGAGCCCCGAGCCAAGCATAGGCCCTAGGAAAGAGGATATTGTGGAGAGCATCATTTTCAAGGCCTCGGATGTTGTAGTGGTGACCTTCAAAGACGTGGACTTGAATTTTGCCAGGAAAGGTACTGAGACTAACATTTGTTATTGCTTCCTGCAGTATAACTATGTTCATAAACAAAAGTGTTGATAGACCATTAGAAAACATGATGCAACTTAATGAATTTGTTAGTATGCATTCATCGCCTACAAAATAAAACATCCAACATTGAATGTCCATCAGTGCATATACACAACTTATTGATCTTTTTCAGTCTGGATTCACTAGTGTGATGTCACAGAGCCTCTGCTACGAGTTAAATCTTGTGTGTCTATTCTGAGTGGCCAGTCATTGAAGACTAATGTGGTCTATTGATTGGTCCAAAGGTTGCCCTGGCTCAGCAAGGACACTCAATAAAGGCTGAATGAGCCTTCTTCATCTAACTAATCTTGACCCATACAGTTCTCCTTTGTAATGGACCATGTAGGAGGGTTTTATTTTCTGACAATGAACCGGTCATAAAGTATTAGTTTTACCGCATGATTACAAGAGATGGTAGTGTGTTGGTGCCACTTGTGACAGTATTGTGTTACTAAACTGGACTTTTGGATTTTTAGGATTAATCTGTGTTTTTGTCAACATGTTTATGTGTTGATGGAATATCTCCATATTTTGATAAAAATTATTGAATTAGACCCAAGTTGTTGTAAACAATATGCTTTTCTATGTGGCACCAACTTAATCCATACCATAAAAATGTTGTGTGTGAATTCAGCTGTCGGTGTATACACCAGCCAGTCATTCTGTATCTCGGTCCATCTGACTCTCTGTCATCTGTCTGTCTTTCCTTTCCTGTGGTCTAGTCTCTTCTGACACAGGTAATATATGGCTGTTTTCTCCTCTCGCACACCTCCATATGCAGTCAAACATTAGGGTTTTGAGAAGCTTAAAAAGGCAGTAAATATTGAAAGTGGTTTGAGCCCTGTCTGTTGTTATCTTTATTCAGTTTGATAACTAAATATGAACATTGCATTGCATTTAATAGCCTAAAAAACAAGCACCAAATTTCTAAAGATCAGTCTCACGTCATCATTTTACCTTCTTTTGTTCTCTTTAGACTTGATGTTGCTTTCAGTGGATGATCAGCCTGTTGCCATATCACATACTTTTTAATTTTTTGCTTCAGTGATTTGAACAGACTGAAAGTGAGGATATGTGAGAAATACACAGCTACCAGCACCTACTGCAGTGTCCTCGACACTTGACAAATCTTCGACAAATTTGTCACTAATTAATCTAACTGGAAGTTCACATCAGTTTTAAGCTACTAGTTTTTCTTGTCCGGTAGGCTGTTATGAATTGTATTCACCTATTTTAATATTGTTTAGGGACAGATACAATTTTCTGTACATAATATGCTCCCCCTCACTGACTCATGGATGAGAAAGGAAAGGATTGTTATGATCTGAGTATTATCTTATAATGCATCTTTTAAATTCGGCACTTCAGAGTTACCAGCATTTTGTGTGTGGCTCCATTGAAAGCAACAGACCACAAATCCATGTCACATAAAGCAGCATAAAAATCATGTTATGTTCGGATTTAGTTTGAGGTGCTTTGAATTCATGGGGGTGACTGCAGTCTAAATGCATGTTTGCTTACCCTTGCCGTATGGCCACATTTGATTTGTCAGTGTTCTTTAATTTCACGAGTAATGCTTGTGATGGACAGTGTGCATAAAACATGCCAACTGGTGCTGCTACCACATTTCAGGCCAGCTATTGTTAGGGGAGCATTTTTGAACTCAGCTTTGCTTCAGTGTAGCCTGTATGGTGGGATGAGTCGAAATGCAGCTGCAGGTGGCTGATATGCTCTATGCACATAGTCCATTGACAGTATATCTGGACAGGTGAGAGCAGACTGGGGCTGACGGGAGATTAGGTTTCCTTTCAAACGTAATTGGGGGTTTTCTTTGAGCATGCCTATCAATGGGTTTTAAATTGACCAAAATATGTCCTGAAAGTGCAGACTGTTCTCGGCCTCAAGTGCAGGGTGATTTGTATTTTGAGTATTATTTGTACAGTGCTGCTATTTTGATCCTAACAAATGAAGTGGGGGGGGGGGGGGGGTATATTTTACAGAGTGATACCAGTAGTTACTGTTTAATTATTGTAGCCAGCTAAAAATGATTTTGTACTTATCACATAAATCTATCATATTACATATTAGTATTTTTGACAAGCTGAAAAATAATGTCCCCACTTACTTCACTATGCTGTTCTGCTTTAGACTCTCATAAACCCTCTCTGCTTAGCTATACCAAGGCCAGCACAAGCAATAGCTGAACATTTTTTGGAAGGATTTTTCCCCTATCCAGTTGGACCCATGTCTGGTTGCGAGTCTGTGTGTGCCTGGTGTACCACTCCTACCTCCATCCAGACTTTTGCTGTACAAGTTTATGGCAGAAGCTCTTGAGGCATGAGCACTTCTCCGCATTTGCAGTGAGAATGCAGCCATGTGACTATATACCGTCATGAGCTTCTGTCTGTGTGTTTGTATGTATGCAGGGGTTTCTGCTGTTCATAAATCAGTATTCTTTCTGTATGTCACAGACAACTTCACAGATTCAGCAGTGAGTGGCCGGATCAATGGTGAGCATAAAGAGAAAGATCTGGAGCCATGGGATGGAGGAGAGACCCACAACTCAGACAGCCTTGAGTCTCTGGATACAGATGTGGTAGGAAACCAGACATCACACATATACACAATGTATACTGAGGCAGCGCTTGGAAATACAAACAGTAGATTTCCCAGAGACGTACATACAACATCGAAAGAAGTAAACAGAGTTTGTGTCATCTGATCTACTGCGCTGATATTTTTTTAGACCTTTGGTAAAAAGGTTTCTTTCTTTCTGCCTTCATATTAGTCAAATGGGTGGGATCCCAATGACATGTTCAAGTACAATGAGGAGAAGTACGGAGTCTTGTCTACATATGACAGCAGCCTGTCTACATATACGTAAGTGATAATATATCCAACTATTGTAGTCTAAATTCACTTTTTGACAAATGTGGCATCAAAAAATTTATCTGTTGTACATGTACATTACAATATGAATGTTTGTTTTGTTTTTCCGTTACATTTTTCAATACAATTTCTATTCCCTTGTTGCTGCATCACTCTACTGCCCTTTCCTGACTTGAACTTGCTTCCAGGGTGCCCCTGGAGCGGGACAACTCGGAAGAGTTCCTCAAGAGGGAAGCACGGGCTGCACAACTAGCAGAAGAGATTGAGGCCAGTGCCACATACAAGGCCCGGGTGGCGCTGGAGAATGATGACCGATCTGAGGAGGAGAAATACACCGCCGTGGTACGAGGGGACAGGGAGAGTCATACACTAAGCAGGTGAGATAAACTGTTTTATTTGAGCATACATTGCAGTGATGTAATTGTAGATGCTGATATACAAACTCTGGCTATAAAACTTAAATGAGGTTGATCTGCAGCACAACAGAAGACTGCGACATTTGCAGTCTTCCTATGGGATTTAATCAGTATGTGTAAATATTTGCGATGTTTGTGGATGCGCAGTGGAGTGGAGTTAAAATCTCCTGCCCTTAGGAAGTGTTTGTATGGATACTAGTCATGCTGCACTGTTAAAAATTAATAAAACGTTTAAAGACTTCTTTGCTTTACTTTATCAAACACTATGAAAAATGAGTCATCATGTGGGTGTGTGTTGTTTTCACTGTAGACTGTGTAGTAGAAAGTTACTTTAATATTTCATACCTAGTTATGGATTAAAGTGTTCTGGTTTTATTTTTCTCGTCATTTTATCTCTTCATTAGTAGGCCTATTACAGTGATTACAAAATAACCCTACTGCAATTTTTTGAGCTCACTACAATTCTTTTGTTATTGTGATAATAGTCCTCATTCAGCTGTGTAAAACGAGCTGGATGAAACTGAAGGATGATGAAACTAAGAGAAATGTCATTTTCTACTGTCTAAGATTTGACTTCTATCGTTATTCATTATTAAAAGTAATTTCTTTCTACATCAAGATAATTTATTCCAAATCTACCAGCTGCCATTTTGTTTACAATGTTTCAAATGCAAATAGAAATTCTTAATAGATGTACTGTTCATGTATAAATAAACTATTGCTTATACTATACTAGATGCATGAAATGAACTGATGACAAGTTGTTAATCACAGTTATATGTGGGACAATTAATCATCAACTGAAACATCATTATCTTGACAGGCCTATCCATCTTTATTGTGCCTGTATGCAAACTGTGTCTGCCTTTTTATGTTGTAACAACCTACTTTGCATTAATTAAAAAGTTTGTCAGTAGAGCTTTTGTTTTCAGGAGCCTCCCTTTTAGTTGCATGACAATGCAGATCCATACAGGCAGACATGTGACTATGGTCAGAGGGTCTCACAGACACCGTCTATGCAGAATACACTTACTTATAATCATTTTAATGTCCCAAGATAAGGAGGTTGGGGGTTAAATAGAGACTTGTGTGACTGGCTGCCTCTCAGTTATAACAACAGGGGACACTAACTTATGCAGCAGGAAGAATGGCTGAGAGATGCATAACTGACATTTGTGGTAAAGAGCGTAAAAAGAGCATATCAGAATTCATTTGGATATCTCAAAAACAAACATGGGATTGTCCTCAAGGATGGAAAGTAGCTATGAAAGGAAACGCGGATCAAGCAGGTTCATCCATCCCCAAGAACACCATTGCTCCATGCAAGTCATCGTATGTGTCTTGTTTCTAAACTTAATTCCTTAGGAAACCCTATGAATCTTTAAAAGTCTATCACAATATGGGCTATCAAAACTATTTCAGCTATTTGCATTGTCTGTTGTCCTGTAACCTTTGACATAAGCTAACCAACTCTGACCTCATGGGGAGAAATAAACAATCTTCTTGTTCTCCAGGACTGATAAAGGAAAATGTGAATTATGTATGGTGGGTCTGGCACTTAGTGAAGTGGCTAGTTGATAATTGCTTAGAGTACTTGTGACAACATTTCTAGTGCTTAACATTTCATAAAGATTAAAGTAGGCAATTATTTCAGGAAGGTGATGATATTGATCCTCAGTAATTTTTCAGTTTTTTTCAGGAAACACAAAAAACTCTATTAGAAACTAAGTATTTGATAATTTTGTAAAAAAAAAAAAAAAAAAAAAATTACTTGTCTAAACATGTCCAGAAACATTTCACCATAATTACTAGAAGGACACTTGCGTTTAATTGGAAAGTTGAGAGTCCACTATTTCTACAATGATTATAGATGGTGTGCATGGAGTTGCAAAGGAAAGGCACAGGTTTTTGAGGCCTATCGAAGCCCTGAAGGAAGACTAGTTCCAGAAGAAATCATTCCATAGACAACAGATGTTTGTTGAGCAAATACTTGCTTTGTAATTAAAGAAAACATGCTCATTCTGGCTAATGAGAAGTACTTTGGGTAATGCAATAAGAGTGTACAATTAATTCTACAATCCACTCCTCCTTTATCTTTACTTTTGTCTTGTATATAATTAACTTAAGTGTCTGCCTCTGTTTTCATGTGTGTGTCATGGACATTTATACAGAGAGAATAAGTACATTCCCCCTGGTCAGAGAAACAGAGAGGCCATGTCATGGGGGCCGGGTCGCCAAAATTCTCCCCGTCTGGCTCAGAGCTCAGGTGGACCCTCAACTCCTCGACCAGGATCTCATGACTATAGTCCCAGCTCTGGGGCCGACCAGAGGGTCGTAAATGGAGGTATGGATTATACGTTGTTTTTCAGCTTTCTTTATCAAACTTAATTTTACTTTACAAACAGATATGGTATCTCGGCACAGCATCAGGAGCTGGCCTTTCTGACCAGTGACCATTAAAAAACATACATTTTTCACTTTTTATCTTCTGCTGTTTAACTGCTGTAAAGCTGATGGTGGTCTTGGCTTAGTTTCTTTTGGATGTTTTTGTGAGTTGTTGCTATACATTTATTACATGCATTTATTATACATTTCTTACATCAGTTAAGCCATGTTACTTATGCTTAAGCATTCTTTCTCATGGTTATCTCCTTATTCTTTCTGTATTTGTGTAACTTTTGTTTTCCCCTGCTTCAGTTTGTTGTCATCTGCTGCTTGTCACCCTTGTTCATTTGTCCTTCCCTCTTTTAGGTTCATCCCATTGGCCCTCACCCTGTCCGTCTCCTTCCTCCCGTCCCCCCTCTCGTTACCAGTCTGGCCCCTCCTCCTTACCTCCTCGGGCGAGCACGCCTACCAGGCCGCCCTCCAGACCTCCCTCCCGACCTTCCAGGCCTTCCTCTCATTCATCCCACCCTTCTTATCCCTCCTCCTCATCTTCCTTTCCCCACCATGGGCCTACGTCGCCAGCCTCCACTCTGCCCAAACGCATGTCTTCAGAAGGTACCCACATCAGTGTGGAGTAGACCTGGGCAAAGGCATGGATAGACTGAGTGCAGACTGAAAATTATACGTATTCCAAACAACACACTTTGTTGAAAGTATTTTGATAGACAAAGAAAGAAAAACTACCTTCAAAAATAGATTTGCCCAGGTCTAGTGTGGAACAAAGAATAAGGTGATGTTGCCTCTTTAGACTGGCTTGAGATCAGTTTTGCGGTTTCCATACAAATGGAATCATGAAGCTTGATCCTTGGTCAGTGCATCAGGCATCTTTACCTTGGCATGTGGGAGCACCGTGGTTTATGCTGTGCTTTCTGTTTAGCAAGAGTTATGCCACTGACGACAACAACTTAAACAGCATAAAAAGATTTTGTTGCTATTTGAAAATTAACTTTAAATCTAAAAAAAGACCTTAGAAATATTCAGAACTGAATCAAAACATGAATTAAGTACAGGCAAGTGAAGAAAAGGAAGAACGTACTCTTTAAAAAGAGAAAGTAAGAACAAAGAATTTCTTATTTTGTCCTAATCTATTGGCTGGATAGTAACTCACTCACTTTTTATTTTAGTGTTGTGAACTGTAATATGAAATGCAAATATTACACTTAAGTTTAAACTTATTTATATCTATGATGGGTAAATAATGTTCACGTCACATTTTACACTAGTTCCAGGTAACCAGATGTAATTGATAAATAAGGTTAAATAGTGGGCACACACTCTTCTGTTAAACAGTGGATCTTGAATTCTCACTCCCTTTCTTTGTTTCCCTATTTCTCACCTTTCTTATGCACTTGGTTTTGGTTTGAAGTGTTGTGTGGTGCTGGATCACTTTGCAGGTTGATGAGCAGCTTCTTTACTAACATGCATGAAACTAAATAACATCAGTGGATTCTGTGATATTTAAACATCAGTTTAAGATGTCATCACTCTGGTGATTTTTGTGTTTTGTGACAAGATTTTAAAAAGAAAATTCTATACAGTAGGATTAGACGTGACACAGGTTGCTCAGTGTGTTTTTGTCATTTTCTTGATCTTTAGAGGTTCTCTTTTGATTATCTGCAGGGCCACCTAGGATGTCTCCAAAATCCCAGCGGACGCCTCGTGCTCATAGAGTGCCACCCTGCCGGACTGCTGGAGTCCCACCGGGTGTGGACCTGATTTCCCATAATGCTCCTGGAGAGGTCTCTGCTCCTCCACCAACCAGAAGCAGCTCATCTGGAGGGACCTGGTCGTCAGTGGTCAGTGGAGGTAAAGGTTTACACTTTATCTCTTGTTTTTTCTCCTTTAACTTTTGTTTTCTGATCCGTCTAATTCCCCTCCTCTTTGCCCTCTGTTCAGCTCACAGGCCCCGCTCACCTCGACAGAACAGCATGGGTGGTGCGTCCCCTGGCTCCTCCTCACTCCCATCCCCTCAGACAGGAACAGCTCCTGCAGAAACTGCTGGTACACCATCATCAGCTTCATCCCCGACTGCTGCTAGCCCCGCCCCCAACGTGGTTGCCTCTCCTTCAGGAGATGGTATGCTTGAAATTAACCAACAGAAAGAAAATATGATGTTTGACATCTTTGTATGATCTATCACTTTCAGAAGAATAAGTACAGGTCTGTTTTTTTGCCTAAAGTTAAAATAATATTACTCTGTTCTTTAAGCAAAAGACTGTCGTGTCCAGGAGACAAGACAAACTTCCCCCACAGCCAACAAGGAGAACATCAAACCCTTGGATAGCTCACCTAGTATTACCAGACCAGTCTGTAAAGGTACAGCCGTCACTGTGTTTTTTTCTTGAAGTTTATACCCCCACTGTGAAGTTTTGTCTCTGAAATACTAAAGACAATCACACACTTATCTGTTTTGTTTTCAGGACCTCCTTCTATGGCACCAGACCACAGAAAACAAATAGATAATTTAAAGAAATTTAGTGTAGATTTTAGGGTAAGTATCATTCATATCATTTCCTTTGCCCTTTTATTTTTTACAACTTTGAAAAAAATCAAGAAACCACTGGGTTTACTGTTTTAAAGGAATCTGTTTAAGTAAAATTAACATCTCTGTTTATCACACAAATAACTTAGAATATGTCTCCACAACACCAAGAAATATCACCTGGTGAACATGGCCTAACGGTCAGTCTTTTCAGACCTCAAGTATTATGATGCAAACAAATTCATCATTTTTCTTTTAGACAAAGTACAAATGTTTTAAGTCCAGGAATCAATATTTGGCAGAATATTGCAGACTTGCAGTCCCATCATTCATGCATCTTGGCATGCGCTCCACAAGTCTGTTGTATAGTTGATAGGTGTTTTATGCAACTACAAGAGCAGCAGATCAGCTTTGTATGATGGCTTATGACCATCTATCTTCCTATTGATCACATTCCAGAGGTTTTCCAAGGGGGTTCAGGTCTGGAAATTTACAGGGATTTTTTTTTTCTCTGCTGAGCTGTACACAAAACCCATTGTGCTATTGATGTTACCCCAGAGCTCATTTGCCTTCTCTAACTCTTACTTTTCCCATCATTCTTCCAGTTGCAGTCTAGTTCAAACCCAGATCCTGCTTTTGACCAGATGATGACCAAGCCCCCCAGAGACACAACAGACAAGCCTAAAGACCTCCCCCTGGACAAAGCCTCGTCAATGGGACGGGAAGGCACAGAGGAGGGTGTGGTAGTGATTTCTTCCAGTACTCCCGGAGGTGCCTCCGCTCAATCCGCCAACACAAACACCAGTAAGCCTGGCAGCCCTGCTGCACTGTCCCCATCTCCCTCAGCCCCTGACCTGAAGAGGGCGGGGCTCGATGTGACATCACAGGGAGTTCAGACAACAGCTACATCCACATTCAGTGGGCCTAAACATGAAGAAAAAGAGGAGAAAAAAGAGGCTGTTCAAGAGTGAGTGGAAGGGGCAGCACGGGGGTGAGGGGGCACTTGACTATGATGTTGAATGCTCTGTGTAACTGCTCTTGGTTTTTCCTCCTCCTGCAGTCAAGTGAGAAAATCAACCCTGAACCCAAATGCCAATGAGTTCAAACCCAGGTTCAATACACAGGTCAGTATGCTCTGCTGCTGTCACACAAACTAATGGAAGTAACACAAATAAAAATAAAAACTACTGAATGATATAAACTGAAGAGGTAGGGTTCATCCTCTAAACTTTACAATATTAGAATGGGTGAATATGTTCATCCTCTTGGTTACAGCACCCTATGTATTTAAACACTGGAAGAAAAAACGAAAAATGCATAAACACTCCCGTTATAAACAATGTTTGACTGCATTTGAGTTTGGAGTTCTGTAGATGAATAAAACATTTGGTGTACTGGTGTCTATGCACTGTCAAAATGATGGGGATGTTAGACTTGACAGGGTATGCTGAACATGTTCCTGTTCCTGTCTGTGTGCCAAACTCCAGCACGTATAGAAGCAGGACAGATTCAGCATGTCTGTAAATGAGACCAAATGCATTAAAGACTCTTAGAGTGTTGATTTTGCTCTGTTTAGTACATTGTGCCAATGTGCTGAGTAGATCTATCCATATTCAGTAAAATGCCCGAAGCTCATCATCATTATTGAAATAAATTTCCTTGCAGTCCTGTTTTGTTTTAGCCCTGCTATTAATCTTCATTTCCTTCATGGTTTCTGTGCTTCTCAATCAGCCTAAACCAGCCAATACCCCCACACCCCCTCGGCCCCAAGGTCAGCCCAGCCCCTCCATCGTGGTCCAGCAGCCCCCAGCTGTGTACGGCCAGACGGTCTGCTTCCCTCAGATGTACCCCCTCACACCAGTTAGTCCTGGAGTGCAGGTGAGGCATGGATCTGCTTATAGGCATGATGAACTGAAGTATGGAGACAGATGTGTTTGTACTAACAGTAAAGATCACTCTTCACATCATTAAGTTCATAGGGGTCTCCTCCTAACATGTCTGCTCATATTCGTCTCTTTCTGAGCTTTGATCTATGCCACTATTCTTGTCTATTTCTGATCTTGATATGTTTAGATAAGATTATACCCGTGCACATGCCTTTGTTTTTATGTCTATCTGTAATGCTGACTTTGATCTCTGTCACTTCTGCCACGTTTTTTTTTTTTTGTTGTTGTTGTTGTTTTTTGCTTGTTTGTTTTTGCCTGAATTACTTTAGTTAAATTATGCTAATATTTTCCTGGTTTGGAGTGAATGTTTAAAGGATTGGTTAGATGATCATGTCTGTATGCATGTTAGGATGTAAAAATAACATTTTTTAATCACTCTGAAAACGTGCGGACATTTCCTGGGCAGTAGTCGTATTGCAGCTCAGTTATTTTTGCAGTAAATCTACATTTTCTTGTGTTGCTTTAAGAAATACTTGGTGATCCAACATCAGACACGTGTAAAAGAAAAATACCTTGGTGAACAACTAAAGAGTGGTTCTTTTTTCCTTTTCTCCCCCTCCTCCTCCTACTCCTCCTCTCTCGCTCCATTAGAAAAGCATAATATGGAAGGTTTGTGAATTTTTCTAAGATTTCTTTTTTTTTTTTTTAACCTTTTCATTTTTTCTGAGCCCAATCAGTACTGAGATGTTTTGCTTGCTTGTTGAATTAATGCCATCAGATGTTGGTTTGCCAACTTCTTATTGCAATTCATTTTAAACCCATCACAGACGAACTTGTTGTAATTTTTACTGAATTCCTCAGTTTATCATACAATTAACTCTAAGCTATTGTTTGTATTAGAAATGCATGGATGTGTATATTTAAGTCATAGTAGACTACCAGTATGTGGGTTGTAGTCTTAGCTGTTAAACACCTTCTCTACATATTTATATACAAGCAATAAGTGTGCATGTGGTCCCAGGTAAGAGATAGTTTGCAGTTTCACATGCTCAGATCCTTTTGTTTGGTAGGGGTTAACTACCAAAACAGCAGATCAAGGCTCAATTTTCAGTGACTATTTCCATGCAGATAAGCTACTTGGCTGCTTTAAGTGTAGGGTTCATTTTCATTGCTGTATACATGATGCTGAAATTCGCTGACAATCTGAAAATAACATTTCTTTATTTACCCTCCTCCCTCCAGTCTCCAGCTATGTACCAGGTTCCAATATCTCATATGACGGTCAGCCAGTCTAAACCCTACAGACCAGGTAAAGGTGAGAATAACCCCCTCTTTGGCTTCCTTGCTCTCTAAAGTGAACCTCCTTCTTTCTGTGATGTGGCCTCCATATGCCTCTTGCTGTTTTTCCTCTTTCTGCCTCAACACAGTTAATAAATCTGGTGAGGGAAGTGACATGATTAAATCAAATGAGAATTTTTTTTCTCCTGTCAAACCATCAGTTACTGCTCGCAGTATGCTGTGGAGGAGAGCTGAAAAGGACTTAATTTCTCAGATGTGCTACATTTGACAACATAAAGCTAATAAATGTGGAAATATCTCTCTTATTCTGACAGTAACTCACCCCTAGGGAGAAAAGCAGAGGAACGACTGCTTAAACTACTTTGTAAAACATATGAAATTGACAGTATTCGTGGGCTATGAAATATAATACAAAAAGGTTACATGTCATCAGAAAAGTTTATTGCTGAATAATCTAGCTGAGTTTTCAGGCAATAAAAAATATATCCAAAATATGGCTACAGCTAAAGACGGGGAGAAAACACGCTTAACTTCCAGCTAATAATAAGCTTCTTTATTGATCCGTTTTGTAAAATCCGTTTTACTTGAACGTTCTTCAACCTGCACCTTTTTCCAACAGTATTAGCTGTTTTTAATGCTGCTCTAAAAATCCTTGACCAGTAGAGCAGCCTTTGTAGTTTTAGTAAACTATTAGAGCTACTAGCAACCTACTGTAAATATTACATTAAACTACTTCTCTATGTTCATGCAGTTGTCTACCTGCCAACTCTTGTCATAGTTTACTTTCCTAAATGAGAGATGACAGGACAGCTGTCGTCTCCTTGAACTAACAGTATGTTGGGTAGAATTTCCTGTCAGACTGTTTCCAAAAACAGGTGTTAGAAAACTGGAGGGGTTGGATTATAATCAGGGTCATATGCAGGTCAGCACAAGCAGTTTCCCTCTCTCTCTTTTCCACATATTTATCATTCACAATCCAAGGATGTTAAACAGAACGTCTTTCCTTGTGTTCTGGTGTCTCTTTACATGAACTCCAGTACCCAACATGCCCCAGCAGAGGTCAGACCAGCACCACCCGCCGGGCACGCCCACCATGATGCACCCAGCGACAGCAGCGGGACCACCTATTGTAGCACCGAGCCCCGCCTACTCTGCCCAGTACTTCACCTGCAGCCCACAGCAGTTCACCAGTCAGCCTCTGGTCCAGCAGATGCCACACTACCAGTCCCAGGTAAAGCCGTCACAGCCGCATCGGAGCCACCCCAAAAGGAGCTTATTCAGCAGCGTTGAACCCACGGGGTGTTAAAAACAATATGTCACCGTGACAGTTACTCCAGCATCCACCAGCAGGTTGTTCTGGCAGCCTTTAGCTCCCCCAGCTGTTAAACCAGTCAGCCATTTGTCTGACAGATGCCTCCAGTCCAGCAGCTTGACTCTTTGCCAGCATGATGCCGATGTTTCATTACTGCTGATATGCAGAGCTGACTCCACACTCACACCTGAAAAGTTATGCGTTTGTTCGCAGCAAGCTGACGGAAACCCACAGGAACACGAGAACAGTTTAGAAAATCGGCTTGAAGTTGTGTATAGGGTGGTGTAATGCTCAGGTATTGATTAGGACAGGCAATTGAATGTACTTTTATTGCAGTTTAATGGGCATTATAAAAGAGACAAGGCAACAGAAGAAAGAAAAAGCGATTAAAACCACAGTGCACGTACTTAAGTTGATAATTTAATTTCACATTTAATGTGAACATATGCAAGGAAAGGAGAGACAAGAAAATGGCAAAACATTAAGAAATGAGTTTTATGGATTGTTTCTGGTACTAATTACAGTTTACTTGCATCATGTTTTGGGGCAGTATGTTGAACGCAGCAGAACGTTTCAGAAAACTAGACTGAACTTTCAAGACAATTATAATGATAAAGTATTTGTTCAGCATCAAAAAATGTGGATAAAATTCAGTGAAACATTGAAACATTTTGTGAGTTACCAGAGTGTGAACAAGATAAACCCTACACGCACACAAACGTATATATTGTGAATTATCATTCCTTTAGCACTCATTTGTTTCTTGATATGTTACATTTTTGTGTCGGGACAGTTCTACGATGAGGGAAAAATACAACTTTAAAGGCCTGTTGCATGTAAACAAGACTTGGTTGTTTTCTCATAACTCAGCTTTCCAGACACTTTTCATTTGGCTTCACAAAGCTCTGAGTTCAGACACCCAGCGGTTAGATACATCAACAAATGTTGGTTTATCCGAAACACACACTCTACTCATGTCTGTCCTTGTGCATCCTCCAGGCGCAGCATGTGTTCAGTCCAGTAATGCAGGGCAGTACCAGGATGATGGCTCCGCCCACACATGGCCAACCCAGCCTGGTCTCTTCCGCAACTACACAGTACCCAGAGCAGACACACACCATGTATGGTATGTGAGCACATGGCTGGTTTTTGTGCTGTGCACCGGCTACACCAGACTCGTATCTCTGCTCCAACTCCGGCTCCGTTTTATCCTCTCAGTGTCTGCAGGTCCGATGCCCCAGCAGTATCCTCACCCAAGCGCTACCTTGCACCCCCACCCACAGCACCCCCAGCCTTCTGCCACGCCCACGGGCCAAGCCCAGCAAGGTGGTCCACCTCAGCATGGGGGGCCCCCCAGCCACCCTGCTGCCAGCCCAGTCCAGCACCCACAGCACCCACAGGCAGCAGCAGGTCAGTACGTTAGGCTGAAGGTTCAGACTCATGGGGATAAACATTTATACTCTTGCTGATGTGGGACGTTTTAAGACCATGTTTGATGGTTGAAGGTTTTTCTTTTTTTTTTTTACCTTTTAACACCCACTGTGATGTATAGTGTTTTTACCTTTGAGATCAGGACTAACTGTTGACAGTTCTGTTGAGTTTTCAGACAGTCCTTCGGTGTTAGGAGACTGTTCCCAAACAGGTTAGATGGTTTTTAGAGGCAAGACAGATTTATTTGTAAAGCACAATTCATACTCAGGGCAATTCAGTGCTTTACAAAAATAGAAAAGAGACGAATTAAAACCACACAATCACAATTAAAACCGATTAGAGGATGTGCCTTAGACTTTAGTGGGGTAATGAAATCATATGTTTGGTGTTTGTTTCTATGCGCTACAGCAGCCGCAGCAGCCCAAGCCCTCCACCTGGCCAACCAGCCCCCACAGCAGCAGATGTACTCCGCCTTGGCCCCTACACCCCCTTCAATGACCCCAGGGCCCAACCCTCAGTCCCCCCAGGCCTCGTTCCCCTCTGCTCAGCAGACTGTCTACATCCACCCTCAGCAGGTGCAGCACGGCTACAATCCTAACCACATGGCACACGTGCAGCAGGTAGGTCATAACCTGCTCTACAGCAGCTTGAGCCAAAAACCTGATTGGCTCTGTTTCCTGTTGTGGATTTAAAATGTGGGAGTGAGGAACTCTGGGAGTAGTTCCAGCAGGTGTAGCAGTTTATGAATGGGACAGGTTGGCGTTGGTAACAGTGAGTGCAGTGGTTACTGCTTCTGACAACAGGAGTTAAATTAGAATTTATTAGGGGTTTACCAGCATGTTTTCAGGACATTTGGGGACTGCAGAGAGAGGAGGCTGCATCAGAGGAACGTTTTAAATGGTGTTTATGAGAGAAGCAATTTATAAAAAGAAGGGATGAGTATGGGATGGTATTACACAACTCACTCTCTCTCGCTCTCGCTCTCTCTCTCTCTCTCTCTCTCTCTCTCTCTCTCTCTCCATCTATCTATCATATACCCTAAACACATCAGGTAACCAGCACTTCTGTCATTTTATTACATCTTATTAAAGTATGTAAGATTTCGCACATCTGATGCAGCTAATAGACCAGTGTTATTGGCCTGACAGATGATTGGTTTGTAGAAGTTTTCAAAACAAAGATGGCATCCTCCAGAAATGAGTGAATGTTCTTGTGTGTTGGTGCTTGTTCACAGATGGGGTTCCAGTCACAGCCGACACTCAGTGGGTTTACATGCATGGTGAGAAAATCGAATTATTGCCTTAGCTCGACTAAGGTCGGAGTCATAAATGCCATGTAAACACCTTAGTCGAGCTGAAATCGAATCGAACTGGAGTTTTCGAAATCGGACTATGCTTGCTTGATAATGCGATTGTTAGTCGAGCTATGCAGGCTTGTAAACTCGCGCCCAGCTTAGTCGAGCTACGGCCGGGCTGGGACCTCCCTTTCCGGGAGTGACGGAATCGGG
>JAQQZY010000029.1:31467128-31493563 GCA_030068375.1 Ostorhinchus rueppellii | reverse complement strand
TTATATTATATTGTTTATATTTGTTTTTACAATTCTTACATTGTAACTGATGCACTACAGCAGAATAAAAATAACATTTGGGTAAACATGTCTTTTATTGAAAATTATATGTCACATAATGTAAAATATCGGGATACATATCGCCTTTAAGACCATGTATCGGGATACCCCTGAATCGAAATAGGTATCGTATCGCGACCCCTGTATCGCGAATCGCATCGCAAGGTTATTGTCAATACCCACCCCTACAATAAGCTGACAACATAAAAATGTAGTTTATGATGTCCTGTCTAAGAGCCTAGTTTATTCCTTTTATTTATATTCATTTCACGTTGGAAAATGCAGTGTACATTAGGGCTGTCCAATTAATCACATTTTGATCGCAATTTGATCTCAAAACTCATATAATCGAGTTGAATTATGAGGATTTATTTTTCGTTTTTCTTTACAACATTTCTGAGACGCAATCCATTCCATTCCATTGTAAATCAGCTGGAAAGTACAAATTTGTAGCCAAAATGTATTTTCAATTTGAATGTTTTGCATAAAGAATCAATAACAAAGTGTTTTGTGAGAGGGAGAAATGCTGAATAAATGCATTGTGAAACTCAAAATTAATCATTTGAATAATCGTGATTTCAATACTGATCAAAAATAATCATGATATTGATTTTTTCCATAATCGAGCAGCCCAAGTGTACATAGTGTTATAATCAAATCAAAATGAGAGCAATCTGCCCTTCCAACAAGCTGAAAAAGGGTGAATGGTTTTAAACTCTTCTTTATGGTCAGATCGTGACACAAACTATTGAGAAATCTAGAGGTAGAATATTATCAAAACAGGCCGAGAAAAACGAATGGTCTCAACGAAATGAACAGGAATAGATTGAAATGTAAAATCCGAGTGTTTAGACAGAAGTAAAGCGATGTGAAGGCTATGAGCTTTGACGTACAAATAAACAAACTGAGCAGCAGTCACACACACACACACACACACACACACACACACACACACACACACACACACACACACACACGGATGGATGAGTTGATCTGCCATGTGTACAGACCCGTGGCACGTTGGGGTTAGAAGTCACCTCTGAATTGAAGCGAGTGACAGCTGAGAAAAACATGTGGAAGCAAGAAGGTCAACGTCTCTGATTGAGAGTTTACAAATGTGTGTGTCATCTGTTAGCTGTGTCAAGTGCTGTGGATAAAAAAAAAAAGAAGAAAAAGGATTCTTTTTTTTTTATCATCCTGATGGCACTCCACATTTTCAGTTTCCCTATCCTGGTTTATTCATTTGCCTTTTACTTTAATTGCTTAATTGGACTTTATTTTTTTGATTATCTCATTGTTAGATCCATGTTTCTTCCATTAGTTTCCATGGTCACTATTGACTGAATTCCCTTTTTTATTGGCTTTTATTTCCTTTTGGTCTCAGCTACAAAGGGATCAAATAAAAAAGTTGAATGATGACTAAATGGTTTGCGTGTGTTTTTGGTTTGAGGCTGGGTGATAGGGAAAATATGTCAGAATTTTAATATCAGCTCATAAATATCAAAAGTAAATATCAAATCATTAGTCCTCAAGAAAAAATAGGAAAAGGTGAATAAGTGTTAGAATTTTTGCAATTTAACCGAGTTCTCATCTTGTCCATTTTCTCATAGTTTTTATTCAATAAACTGATATCAATGTAAAAAAATGTGTGATGAGTTTAAAGTCTTTATGGTCAGACATAAACACAGAAGGGCTGAATGTTTTCATTATCAAAACACGCAACAAAATGAACACAAAAGAAAAATATATAATGTATTACAAAGTTATATAGTACTCAATATCAATGTTCCATCATCCAGCCCCCTTTAAAGCCCATCTTTTCTTATTTTTTCTTTTTGCATTCTTGATATGTTAGAGAAGCACAGAGAGGAATGAGATCAGTCCAAGGTCAAATCTTAAAAATATAATATAATATAATATAATATAATATAATATAATATAATATAATATAATATAATATAATATATGGGTAATACAGTATATCTATTAAATTCAATAAATCTGGGTTTTGATTTGTGAAAATTGTTAAAAATGCCTTTAGTGCAAAATAGAGATTATTCCTTGGGGACATTTCTTGTGCAATGACATTCCATTGATACAATTTCTGAAAGGAAAAATAAATACAATAAAATTCTGGTTATTTAACCCAATTCTATGGTAAGTTTGTTGGCACCTTGATTTAAGATGAAGAATATTAGTGAAACTACTTTATATGGTTTAATGAATGCAACATCACACTATTTGAACTTTCTTCTCTGCATTTTTAAGAAAAGAAAATAATTAATTACAACAGCATTTAATAATTTAACAGCAACGTTTAATAACAAAATAATATTAACTAGAAAAGCACTCGGACAGTGCAGACCTCCACCAACGCAACTCAGTGCCCCCATGCCATATCTCCCAATGATAAAGAAACCTTTAAAAAATTCCTGAATCCAGACAGTTATCCGGATCACCACCAAAGTTTAATCAGTTGCTCCTCGTCCCATTTCTAACATTTCCTGAAAATTTACTCAAAATCCATCAATTAACTTTTTGAGTTATGTTGCTACCAAACAAACAAACTCTACTGATTCCATAAACTCCTTGGCGGAGGTAATTATTCAATTATTCGGATCAGTCTTTGATATCTTGTAGAACCTTTTGGAAACATGTCCTGTATTTTTTTTCCCCAAAGTGCCCTGACCATTCTGTGTGCAGTTAAATGCACAAATGCCAAAAATGGTCCTATCTTGCAATGTTATAGAATCCTCTAAAAAAATTCCTGGATCCAGACGATGATCCAGATCACCCCCAAAATGTAATAATTTCTTCCATATCCCATTTCCAACAATTCCTGAAAATTCCATCCAAATCCGTTCAGAACTTTTCAAGTTATTTTGAATGCAAATAAACAGACAAACACATAAACGCTGGCAAACACATAACCTCCTTGGCGGAGGGAATTATTGAGTCATGATGCACTCCATGACAGTCATCTGGGCAGTTTGTCCAATTTGAGTTACCGTTGCAAATGTGCAAATAGGTAGTTGATCTGGTAGTGTACAGGTAGCAGAACCAACCCATAAAGCTGGAAGATGCTACCATTGCAACCACTGTCCCACACTGTAAAACCTTAGAATTTTAAATTCAAGACTTTAATATGCATAACCTAATGAGTAGGCCTATTATTGATTTTTTGTATCAAATGTATGGAGTGGTGGCAAGGATTTCAATGGAAACACTGTAATTGTATGCATGTATAATATATATGTGTGATTGCAGTATTTCAGCTAACACCATAAAGGTGGAGAAAGATGATGAATAAGATAATACTGCATCAACCACAACCAAGTGGAGTGTTCAGAACTTAGTAATTAATTGGAATTGCACTTAAGTTTCTCAAGTACAAATATGGCAAACAGTCCAAGCCCCCAGCACACAGTTGGCTCAACATCAAACCCAGTGGGACAAACATATGCAGGGGAGCAAAAGGAAAAAGATGGAGGATGGAGGGGTGAGTAGCATGAGAGAGAAAAAAGCAGCCAAAGGAAACAGACCAGACAGAGAAAAACGCTGCGCTGGATGGAAGAGAAAGAGGAGGAGGAGGAGGGATGAAGAGCAGGAAGAGAAGAAAGAGCGGGAAGGATGGATTCCTGAGCTTTGTGCACCGGATGAGTCTGAGTCTATGTGACAGTGTGTGAACCGGAGGAATGTACGTGTTAATCCCACACACACACCAAAGGAATACATATACCCCGTCATCGGTGCAATTTGTGTAGCTTGCTGTCTGCTGTGAATGAACAGCATAACTGCAAACACACATAGTTTAATATTATCAATATGAGGCAGAGTGACGCAGAGATGAGCGGGATGTGACTCATTTAGAGAGATCTGAGTCAGTAAATGAAGAACTGACTGAAAACACACTCCGACCTAATCGCTGCCACAGCTGAATTCTGGTCAAGGATGTTTAGAAACACTAGTTTCTAGATTCTCGAAATTCAGGTTAAAGCTTCAGGTTTTCTAAAAAAAAAAAAAAAAAAAAAAAAAAGGTGCATGTGCAAAGATAGAGAAGATACAATCAGCGCAACACAAGTGCAGCAAAAACAGGAACAACCTACAGAGAAAAAGAGTGGTTATTTTCACATTTAAAGGATGAAAATTAAATAATGTAATGTCACTTATTGCTGATGATTATTGTGTTATCATAGACAGAAGGTAATAAGCAACAGAGACTATACTTTGTCCTCTCTGTCCTAAGCATAGACTAAATACAAAGAAGGACAAGACAACATCATCAAGCCAGTAAATCATGCCAATAAATAAATAAATAAACACATAAATCAAAGTCACGAGAGTTGTTGTGTTGCTTCTGCAATGATCCACAATGGGTTTTTTTGTAACGACTAGTCATTACAGTTGTTAATGACCTGTTTTTATAGCTGCCGCTCTGGAAAGACCAAAGGCGAGCATGAAAACAAAAAGAAAGAGTAGTTTTTTTCCTTTTTTAATGTTTTATTTGGAAGTAGTTTGGGCTACATGTGGTACATGTTGTAAAGCCCTATTGAATTGTCTCGTTTTGTCTCAGACCACTTGAATTACAATATATTGAATGTTTTTTATGAGATTTTTTCCCAATGAAGCCAAAACATATTGGCTACAGAAGGTTTAAGGAGGCGTGTGCATGTGTGTGTGCTTCTGTTGAGTCTGTGTTGTTGTTGGAGCTGCTTATTTGTTGTCATTAGTTAAAGATAGGGTAGGAGATCCTGGAAAAACAGTTCAAGTAATTCAAAAGTCCAAACCCCTTTCTTCAGACTTCTCCCTGAAGCCACGCCTCCAGAGTCCTGGAAGCAGCATCATTTTGCTAACTTTTGCTAACTTTTTCTCATTTCACAGGTAAGAAAATAACTGACAACATCATAATGAACCTAAACAACAAATATGATTATTGTTTCAAGTTATGTTTATCAGTATATTAGCTTAGAAGTTAGACTTTTCACTTGTTATTTTGATACGTGTTCTAAGTCATCTCAGGCTAGTAAGAACAGCTGACTGCATTAAGAGTGATGTCAGGCTAGCAGCCCACTAAAATTTGCTTTGAATGCTGTAATCTGTGCATTTCACTGTTTATCAGCAGAACAGCCCCAATTCATACCTAGCTGGCTAACGTTACATTCCCTAGTGTTTTATGTTTGTGACATAAGTATAAGCGCCGTATGGTCCGCCATGCTGGTTTGTTTACATCTAACTACCACAAGTCCTGACGCTCAGGCAGGCCATGTCCACACAAAGCCACGGCTTTTCCTAGTGGATCTTTTTCTTTGTCGTTGCATTAAGAACATTTAATTAATTAGTTGAAATTGGGTTGTGAAGGAGATTTTAAGCAATATAGTACAAAATGCTCCAGGAAAACACCTCCTACAGAGTCCTGCACGGGTTCAGGTACCGGTGGGTGACCCACGGGTGAAAAATTTTACTGAAATAGGTGAAACATTTTGTGCTGTGTTGGATATGGCTTCGGGTCGGATCAGACGCAGGAGAGCGCGGGTCTAATTTGTGGTTTACATTAGGCTACAAAATATCATGTGCTAACAAACTCTGTGTTAAGACTCTGTCTTAAGCAACGTTTTCATTTGGCTCTGCCTTCAACTGAAGTTACACATGTCACTGTTCGATTGTCGTATGAATAAATGTTTGGATTTCATTTTGGCTATGTGACTGTTTTTCATTCCGGTTCAATTTGGATATCAGGTTTATTTTCCTGGTCGGTTCAGGTGCAGGATTTTATTTTAATTCTGTCGGAAAACGGGTCGGATGCGGGTGTAAATATGACGGGTACGGGCGGTTGCGGTGTGTTAAAATCAGAGCCATACAGGACTCTGATCTCCTACCCTACCTTTAAGATCCTTTCACAAAGGATAAAGTGTCGTACACTGCTGATGCTGTACATGAGCAGAAGGGTGGCACTGAAGAACTAACAAACATAAATGGTTTTGCAGAAAAACTGGCCTGAGTCCTCTACATAGAAACCAGTCTATGGGCTTTTAACAAAAACTGAGGAAAACATTAAGTTAGAAGCGGAAATAGCTAATGACTCCTAGCATAACATAAATTTAACATAAGTACCCGTGAATCTTACATATCAAACAAATACATCCACTAAATAGTCATCTTTACACGTGTTATACTATGTTCCATCCTGAATATGTGTCTCTTTTCTACTACACATGACTGAGGTACTCCTCCGATCTGCACATGAACAAAATCATTAGGATGCATGACAGTGGCTTCGACACATAATCACATCTAATATTCTGAAGCTTTGTAACAACAGCTGCTGTGCAGACTAGGCACAGAACACAAAATCTGGCCCTGAATGGAGATTGGGTTAAAGTCAATTAAAGACATTTTTCAAATGTGCCAATCTGTCATTACCAACAAAACCAGGAAGTAAGATTAGCAGGGGGGAAAAGCGTGATTGTGACACAAGTAATGACTCTGTTTGTTGCCGTTACTGTGGTTATCAGTTATTTGTATAAGCCCTGAAGTTTTACATTACAGCTTGTCAAGATAGGTAAACATTACATGAGTAATTTAACTTAAGATCTATGTGCTTGGATCTGGACACTGCTACGTAATGAATATTCATGTGCAACTAAAACAGAGCGATGATGATGATGATAATAATAAAAGGTTTGAGTTACAGCTTCATCATCAACATCATAACAACACAGGACGTGCGACCGCTAATGAGATGAGTACGCCGTGTCTTTTCAGTGACGATGTGAGCTGGCTCTGACTCATTGAGAGGAATTTATTGTGAAAATGTGAATGAGCTTCTGACTAAGAGCATCTTTGAGGAACCATGTGTGTCCGTAGAAGGAAAAAAAGAAGAAAAAAGAAGAGAAAAAAAAACAGGCAGCAGATGTCTGACTGGTTGAGCAACAACATAACAGGGCTGATTTCTGTGAATCAACTTCATCAGGGGATTGAGTTCATGCTCACGTTGCACACTTCCTATCACTGCCAAATCCAGAAACTGCAGTCTGTAATGGTCCCAAGAGAAATGCACTCAGACCTCAGACATTTTTTTTCTTTTGCTACTTGAAGATTATTTCCTTAAAATATCAATACAAAAGCCTTAGGTAAACCAGGAGAGTATGTTTAAGTGAGGGTTTTATTTTAGTTTGTGCAAGTAGAAAGGCAACTAGACTGAAGACTTGTAGATAAAATGCGACCTGTTCGTTAATCTAAGTGGCTGAATTAGGCATGTCTCTGTTAAATGCATGCACTTTTTGTGACTTTAAATCCAAATGACAATATTGCAATATGATCCTCCTCTTCTGTTCTGACTTTTTGCACTAAAATCCAAAAACATGAATATTAACATATTTTCCATATATAAATAAAACGGATTGTTATTTTTTTGTTTTAGCAACATTTTCATGTTATGGTCTTCAAATGAAATAGAACAGCCACAAGTAAGTAACATTACATGTTAATGTTCAACAAACAAGATATGACACTATTGACAAGAGACAGGAACGCCAGTATGTGATGTATACAAGTAAAGTGAATATGGATTCTAGGCACTAATCTGGAAATGCCTCACAGTGTGGGATTAAATGCTGTTCAAAGTATACATTATAATGCTGTCAGAGTCTGTTTGTATTGACATCAGTATGGACGCATCATGATAATAACTTGGTCATGGCTATGTGCTCCCACTTTATGGGAATATCCAGAAAAAAACAGCTGATCATTTAGTAGTTTCAACTCTTCATACAAATTAACTTGTAAAAAAAAACCCCAAACACCTCAAGCAAGCATTAAAACATGTTAGGTAATGCTTTCATTAAAAAAAATTTTTTTTTGCTAATTTTGCCATATTCATAAACATTTTCTAATATCAAACTTAAAAAAATGTACTCCTTGAACTGTCACCTTATCGTGGTGGAGGAGTTTGAGAGCCCTAATAACCCTAGGAGCTATGCTGTTGGGGGCATTTTGCTCCTGGCAGGGTCTCCCATGGCAGATTGGTCTTAGGCAAAGAGCCAGACAAAGAACACTTCAAAAGATCCCTCATAACAAAGAAAATCAAGAGTGTGTGTTCCTGGTCTGGAGGGTTACCGGGGCTCCGCCCTGGAGCCAAGCCTGGGGTTGGGGCCCCGCGAGTGAGCACCTGGTGGTTGGACCTTCATCCATGGGGACTGGCCGGGCCCGGCCCAAACGGGTTTCATGGGCTCATCCCCTTGTGGACCCACCACCTGCGAGGAGAAGTGGAGGAGTCCAGTGCCGTGTAGATCAGACAACACACCGAGGCAGGGGCCTTGGCGGTTCGGGTTACCAAAAGCTGGCATTTGGAACATGGAACGTCACCTCTCTGGTGGGGAAAGAGCGGGAGCTGGTGGAAGAGGTTGAGGATTACCGACTAGATCAGGAGTCACCAACCCTGGTCCTCGAGAGCTACTATCCTGCATGCTTTAGATGTCTCCTTCTTCCAGCACACCTGATGTTCGTTATCAGGCTTCTGCAGACCTTGACAATAGACTTATCATCTGATTCAGGTGTGTTCGAAGAGGGACACATCTAAAACATGCAGGATAGGAGCTCTTGAGGCCCAGGTTTGGTGACCCCTGGACTAGATATAGTTGGCCTCACCTCGACACACAGTGTTGGCTCTGGAACCCAAGTCCTTGAGAGGGGTTGGACTTTCTTCTTCGCTGGAGTTGCTCCAGGTGAGAGGCTCTGCCTGAGCAGGAGTGGGCTTTGTGATAGCCCCCAGTCTCTCTGCCTGCATGTTGGAGTTCACCCCGGTGCAATGCAGATCCAGATAAGTGGAAGACGATGAGTACGAAAAAATGTGCACCAAAATAAGAGTTGGCCACTAGCATAATTATTTTCCTTTTCCGAAACAATGAACCATGTGCAACCTGACAACCCTAAATGACATTATTCAGTAGAGGACTGACTGTTGGCCAAATAAAACATGGAAACGGATATTCCTACAGTATAAGATTCCTCTGAAAGTGAGGTGGGGTTTCTATCGTTCATGTTGTGGTTGCTGTAGCAAAGGTTCAAATGATTGTTATGTTATAATCCAAGGTAATGTGTAGTAATCATTTCATTACTCTAAACTGACCTCCAGGGTCATATTTCACAGATAATAGAAGGCCCAGCGTAGCATCCTGTGGTTGTTCAACAAGGAGCTGATTAATCCTTAAACAAAGAGGTTGCCAAAAACAAAAGCTGATTTAATATGCCCCTATCAACCACTGCATGGCACCGACCACCTCTAAACATAAACATGCAGAGTGACGCATTACAGAGACCCAGCAGATTTCACAAAACTCCTCAGAGAGAAATCTCTTTAGTTTTAATTTACTTCTTTGTCTCCACAGCTCACTGGCAGACTTCAGGTGCAGTGTAATGCATTATGAGTATTTTTAATCAGCACTGTGTAAGCGTTTCAGTTAGATGCTATTATCAATACAAAATGCTAAACATTCACTCACTCCTGCCTCTCCCATGTGAGTATTTTATTAGCAGTAGAACGATACATTAGCCGGCAGATATATGGGGCCGATAGATTGATTTTTATCAATGTTGGCCATGGGCCTCAGTTTTTATTTGAAAGCTGGCATTTGATCAGTAGTAAACCTGTTATAAGATATTTGATTAGCTCCCTGTATGGGCAGCACTTGAAGTTCGATAAATGTTATCAGCGCACTATGCGTATGTGTATTAATAATTTAATTTATACTGATGCATATATATATCTTAATCTTAATGAGTGTTTCAATTATATTTTGCAGTCAATGTGCTTTAAAAACAAACAAATCGTCCTTAAATATCGGCCTCAAAAATTGGCTGTAGATATCAGCCATTGACTGACCAAATTTTTTAAAATCAGCATCAGCCTCAGAACAACCCATATCGGTTGACCTCTTATGACTCAACTTTCACAATCTTGAGCTTGTGATTTGAAGAAAATCTAAGAGATTAAATTTAATCATTCAATCAATAAAAAAATAGCTATAAAAGTGGTATTGATCATTTGGATAGAGTCATATCTACCTATGGTGCTATTCTTCCTTTCATTTATTTATTTATTTATTTATTAGATTTCACAGAAAAGTCACTGATAATTTAATTCTCATAGTTGATAATTTGAACATGATGTGGCCCTAAATTGACCTCTCAGGTTTCACTTCTGGGTCATTTCAGATTGAGTCAACTTTCACTACTTTGTTTCAACTTTACACACAAAAAACACCAACGATGTACTAATATTGTGAGGCTGAGAGGCAGACACGTGACAGACAGCGTCGCCTACATTGACTTGTAGATGAATGAACGTGCACCTCTGTGGATTCTTGTCAAATGATCTCATATGACAGAGCAACACAAGTATTTTAAGGCAATGATGGAGCTCATCAAGGTGAACTCCGCCTGTTTACTGCCTGAAGTAACAGCCTCTGAATGCACTCACACATTGTTCACACACTCTCCAGCCGGCAGAAACATCTGATGAAAGCCACCACCGAACAAACACACAGCAACAGATGCAACCATGCAACCTCTCACCCACACAGTTACAAACACGTCTACAGTTTGAGTGCACACGCCCACACACGGGTGACACACAGGATGTTTGGAGTCCTCTTCCCAGGGTCCCTTTCTCAAGGCCGTCACCATAGAAACTGACTGACACTCAACATTCCTCTATCCCTCAGAGGGTCACTGTAGCCAACGCTGTCCGGGGTGCACGCATGTGTGTGTCCTGTTTGTGTCCGCATAGGACTGACCTTAGAGTCTCCGGGGTTAGGAAACTGCTCTCTGGGGAGAATCTGGACAGCGAGTATGTCGAGTTACCCTAGACAGACACATGGAAATATTCTGAAAAGTTGAAGTCATGGTCAGTACTTGGGTAGAAAAGGAGAACTTTATTAATGGTCCCTGTTCAGACTGGGCATTAACATCTACTTTAGGTGATCCAGTCTAAAGTGGATAGCTCTACATACGGCCGTTCAGATCAGGTCTCACTTCACTGCTCTATACCTGACCACACAAGCTCATCCATAACCAAAAACACAGCACAAACTTTCATTTCATAATCACCAGCCTGGCAGTGTTTAAGGTGTAATGTTTTCTTACTATCACTATAAATTATTCAATACTCCTTAAATATTTGTATAACAACTTTCAGCGTTCCATTTGTTTTTTAATGCACTTTAGGGATGACTAAGTCTTCATGAGTTAACTCCCTTTAGGAGGAAAAAAGATCATCAGTGCATCATTCTGAGCAGTCATAAAAAGACTGTATGTGGATTCATCGGTGATATCTGATGTCTTCAAAAGATGGTTCTCGAGTCTGTTCCAGGACACACTGGTGTTAACGTTAACAGAATGTGGACTCAAGTGTCCCAAACCACCTCAAAATGCATCCAGAGTAGTTCACATGTAGTATTACGTGGGTTCACATAGGATTGGAATAAGGACACATGAAACTACACACAACTTAGATGCTGTTCAGACTTTTCTCCCACTCTGGAGAAAAACCATAAATAGACAGTTGCCTTTTTCTCTCAATGGAGGAGTTCTTATTTGTGAAGCTGAATTAGATTTTTTATCAAGGAGTGGATTTGTTTGGCATTTCTTCGAGCTACTTTTTTAGAACATTTTAGAGTCAAATAACACAAAAAGCTATGAATCAGTTTGATCTTTACTGTATTATCTGCATTCCATCTCCACCCACTGCTACCATACTTAAAAACTCTGCAGACAAAGACATGTTCCTTTTTTAATGTGTTTATACTATAGCTACAGCTGCAGCTCACACTGTGGTGATCTTTAGCAGCTGGCATTGTTTTCACTGTTCCACTCTCCTGCCCAACTCCACCACCTGTTGCTTGTGTTGCCCAGATAAACAGTCCCGAGGTCTTCCTCCATAGATGGTGGGACAGAAATAGACTTTGTGCTCCCAGCTAATTCCTAGTGTCCTTTATTCTTACCATATGCAACAATTAATGAGACCAAAAGCTGAGTAAGTGGTGTCAGATAATGAGTAAACATCCTCTAAATTATGCCACGTCCAAAGTTTTCATCTAGAGCTACACAGATGTCTAAATGATCAGTAGTTTATATGAACATGCTATGTTACATGCTGTAATCCTGCAAGATAAAAAAAGAAATAGAACATTCGTGACAATAAATCTTGCAGTTTGTCTCTTGACTCTTGGTTGCAGCAGTGGTTTGTGCATAATCTTAATTTGGAAAGTCAATTTATCATGAAAACAGATCAGCAACATGATTGCATCAAAATTATTTCTTCTGTTTCTCAGCTATGAATTATTAAAATCATTGTCAACTGAGAATTCATTAGTTCAGGACTGTAAACAACCACATTTTGAGGTTTAATTCATGAATTTCACTACTCAGGAGGGATGTTCTTTTAGTGAAACTCTTTCACATTTAATACACTGAAAAAAAACCCAAAATAACAAAAAAAAAAACCCAACCCAAAACTGTCCTGCTTCGACAAAAACTCTGACAGCTGCCTCTGTAGACTCTGGTTTCTGGTAGATGTAGAGAGGTGGAGTACAGGCACCCAGGAGATCAGTAGGGTTGATCACATTCACAATCAGCATTATCTGTGGCATCACGGAGGATGTGGGAAACACACACAAACACACATGCACACACATGTTCACAACACCGAGCTGTAGTGCAGGGTTACCAACACTGATAGAGATGAGTGTGTTCTAGGAAACGTGTCACAAGCCGTCAGATGTGTAGCCTCTTGTGATGAATAAATGTGTCAGTTCAATACTCTGTCCTCTTTGCATACTTCTCAGAATTACTGATATATAAGCCAAATGTGCAGATGTTTAGGCAGTGAACCTACAATTCACAGAACTGACTCTGCAGCAGTTCTCTGTAAATGAATTACTTGCGGTTTTGCAAACAAGAAAAGACCAATTAGCAAATCTGACAGAGCAAAAAAAAAAGAAAGAAAAAAAATAAAGAACTGAAAGCAATGGTTCTACTTGTTAACCACAGACTAATTTATAAAGGTTTTTCTTGGAGAACTAACACATTCAATGAAATAACCTTTGTATTTGGACACTTTAGGTGACGTGTAAGACAAACACAAATAGGCTAAATATGTATGGGAGAAAAAAAAAAGATATAGACTCTTGAAAAAACAAACAAACCCTGTGCTCTACCCGTATTTCCTATTGCAATATTGCAACTGATGATGCACTTAGATCACCAGTATCAGAAACTCTGACCACATCACCCAGTGTCCTCTATCCAATTTCCTACTGTGTTGATTTGTACCCATTTATCTATCCAGTCTTTTGTCCTGGTGCATCCCTACTTGGCTGTTGAGATCCTTAAAATGAGCCCTGCTTAATATTCCCCAGGTCACAATTCATATCCAAAGGTGTTTAACTATGTGCCTCTTCACTCTGGTACATATCTTATCCAAAACCTTTTTATAAAAGATTTTGGTAGAAACCAACATGCTTTTCTTTGGTTTTCTTGTGCTGTGGTATTATTCCATCATGCCCACTTTTATTTAATTTTACAAAACACTTTATAACATTGTTTGGAAATGTGATACATAACCAAGATTGTTACTACTACTACTACTACTACTACTACTACTACTACTACTACTACTACTACTACTACTACTACTACTACTACTACAACATCATGTAGTACACACCAGTATTACAACATGAAAACAAATCCAGTTCATTTTCCTCTTCACTCTTACTGCACTGTTCATAGTGTGGTGCAGTTCTGTCTGAGATAAAACTCTGGGCAAAGCACACTCAAATACCGTCCTTATTCATGGAACATGGATGTCCCATGTGGTGTCCCACAAAGAAGCTGTCTGGGCTTGCTTTTATTTTCCATTTTCACCAATGATTTGCCTGATGCATTACAAAAATAAAGATGGCCATGTTTGCAAATGACTCAACTATGTTTGGTACTGCAACAAGTAAAGAGCTAAATGAAATATTAAATGAGGAAATAAAATGTCTGAAACTGGATTAAAGGAAAACTAATTCTGAATATATCCAAGACTAAATGTTTTTTGATCAGAAACAAATGTGTAAGGGACTCCTCTTTAAATCTGTCTATAGATTGAACCCAAATAGAGCAGATAAGTAAAGTGAAGCTATTAGATGTAATTAAAGATTGTAAACTGTCTTTGTCTGATTATATTGATTCAGTTGTCACAAAAATGGAGCAGGGAATTTCATTAGTAAGAAAGGCGGCACCATACTTGTCTGCATCATCTAGAGGTCAAGTGACTCAGACCCTGGTTCTGTCATTTTTAAGTTATTGCATGGCTGTGTGGTCCTGTGCGGCAAAAAAAAAAAGAGCTTAAAAAAATCCAACTGGTCTAAAATAGAGCAGCCAGATTGGCTCTGAAATGTTCCTTCAGAACAAACATTACAAGAATGTATCACATTCTATCATGGTTGACTGTTACTGAAGCAATTAGTTACCACAACCTAAATTAAACTGCATTTGCAGAAATGCTTTATTATTTTAAGAATGTTTGAATACAAAGATGCATTATTTGACTCATAAATAAAATTAATAAATTATCCAGTCTGCATTTTCATTTTCTTATTCAAGACTGCTCATTCTTTAACAGAAAGACATGCGAGATTTAATTTTCAAAATCTGCCCCAGCAAATAGTTATCAAAATTCAATTTGAAAACTAAAATTCTAAATTTCAAATGTATAAGCAGAAATGCTTTTTCATTTTAAGAATGTGGCTGCATTATTTGACTAAAATGAGTACTAAATCATCCAGTCTGCATGTTCATTTTCTTATTCATAGTGCACATTTTATGACACAATCAAAAAGAAAACAGGACATTACTTTTTCATTTCGAAAATGCATTTGCAAAGTAAGCGACGCAGGAGAATGACAGCCGCTCTTCACCTCTGTGCTGTGTTGAGTATGGTGGTATAATATGGTAGGGGGCGCTGTGTACATTTGATGCTGGAGCGCTTCCAAACTACCTGTGGTTTCCAGGGCACACTGACTTGAACATGGGGCTAAAAGACAGCGTTGTACAAACAGTGTTGGAATTAACTGTCCAGGTGGAGGCTTTTTAATTGCATAAAAGAATGAGCAGTCTTGAATAAGAAAATGAAAATGCAGATTGGACAATTTATTATTAATTTCACTTAATTTTCATATTCTTAAATTAAAAATCATTTCTGCCAATGCTTTTTAATTTAGATTATGGTAACTAATGACTTCCATCGACTATTGAGGCAAAAATTGAATTTAACCTCCTCCTTCTTATGAGGAATGCTTTTGTGAACAGGAAACCTGACTTTCTTACCAACAGAATAACACGCAGGGGTGTACAACATAATCATGGCACCAGACAGGTTACCATGGGTCACCTGGAATTTCCCAAACAAAACAAAAACAAATAGATTGAAAAATTCTGTCTTCTACAGGTCCTCCAGTCTATGGAATAAATTACGTTCATCAAACACAATAAAAGCTTATATTCATTTAAAAGATCACTCAAAAAGGAACTATTCAAGGAGGTGCAAGAATGATGATTGTTTTGACTTTCACAATCCAAGTTGTTGTGGAGATAAAAGTTAAAATGTTCTATGGTGTAGGTGTTGAGATGAAATATTCAGCTTGCAGATGATAAGAATAAACTGTACACTTGTTTTATTTTTTATGTATGCATTTCTGAAAATGCATCTGTATTTTAACAGATTTTAATGGACACCAGGAAGAGTAGCAACCACTATAGTGGAAGCTAATGGGGATCCGTATAAACAGTAAACGAAAAAATATTCATTGGTCATTTGATAGAGTTTGACTGGTTTGTTTCTAAACAGGTTAGAAGTGTTGCATAGTTTACCTGTAAACAAACACAACAACTTAAACAAGAACTTAAAAAGTTGTTTGCATTTTTTCTGCTTAGTGTCAACACACTCACACACAGACACACACAAACTCACACGGTGGATGAGAGCTGAGTGGTACTGCCAAAAAAATTCCATCTTTTTTTTCCCCTCAAGGCGATGGATAAATTACTATTTTAAATAAATTGTTTTCTGGCAACATGAACTGATGTCAAAATTTGACTCCAAAATATTCTCCTCACTAAAACTATACACTATGCTATGCTATGATACATGCTAATCTTGATTTTATGGTTGAGGAATTTTCCACAACTTTCACAAAAATCTTGATTAATCAAATTAACTAGGGTGGACCTTTAAAATTGCAGCGTTCTGTCATATATTTAGGATCTCATAAATGGTGGAGCACTGACACACGTTATGCAATATATTATGCAGCATTTGTTCTTTGAGTTTACATGTGCACTTGTAGCTTGCGCTGGTCACTTAACCTTTGTACATACTCATGTTTGGGATATTTTTGCAGGACATTTGAGATTTTAACCACTACGCCTTCTCTCACTACTCAAATACAAAACAGAGGAAAGTTTGTATTTTTTATTTGCGGTGCTCAGCTGTAGGGTTAACCCTCTCATCTCTTTCCAGAAACTGTATCAGTTACTCTGAACAACCCACAGAGCAGTTTTCATTGGATCTCTTTGAGAATCTGAACTGTTTTCATTGGGACTCCTTTCTAGCAAAGAAACTGTCCCAATATAAACTACTACAGACAAGTCTGTGATTATTCTGAGGAAGCGGACCACTTTCTGGAAAGAGAATTTGGGATTTTAAAACATGGTATTTTTTTAAATCACCACAAATATCACTGCATTGACCCCAAGAATATTGGAGCAATGACAGAAATGTTAATTTTGGATTATAGTGAAAAACCAAAATATCAGAAGATTAAATGTCACAGGCTAAGAGGCAATTAAGTATCATTTCAATTAAAATCCTGCGTTCTGTTTTCCATTTTCCTATTAATATAATGTATAAATTCCCCCATCCAGTGCAAATAACACAAAAGAAGCGACATTTTATGACAAATGCAACATTCCAGCCTTCTTACAGGTGCTACAGAAAATCACCAAAATTAAAACTGACAACTGAATAACATTATCAGTTTACCTCAAAACAGAAAAAAACATCATGTGACTGTGTGTAGTGCTGAGCACAGCAAGAACATATACACACATACACATGTGTATGGTGTGCACGTGTGCAACTGAGCTTCCAAGTGTTTTAACAGACTGAGCGGAAAAAGAAGATCTATGTTTGCTTAAATGACAACAGACTATTCTTCTTAGTCGAGAAGAATTTTTATCTGTGGAGAAATGTGTAATGTACAGTGTTCTACTAAAACATCCACATTAGCAGTGTCATAAAAGTCAAGATGACAATTTCACGTCTTTGTTAAAGTTCTTAAAATTACACCCAATTCATATTAAGCAGCAGATGTACAACAGATAGAACAGATGTTACACATATGAGGCTCATCCACATGTGTGAGACTGTATGTGTCAGTTATGGGTGTGTGTGTGTGTATGCATGATGGTCAGTTAAGGGTGTGTGTTGTGTGTCCAGTAACTGCACATGTGGAAAAGACTAGTTCATGCATTTTCTCTCAACTACCAGTACACCACATTTTACTTTCAGCCTCTTCCTACTCAGCTTCTGCCCTTTGATTGTGAGGTGCCTTCTTGCAAAACTAAAGTCAGTCAACAAATTCATGTGCTTTCAAGTAGACTTTAATGTTCTGAGATCTGATGAGAGACTGACTAGTATTTTCTCAGCGGTACAAGTGAAACCGATATGCATTCTTTTGTTTTTGATAAATCCTTAGAGGGTTAGAATGAAGGTATACACAGGCATATTTTAGGGTTGTGAGCTATTAACGGTGACAGTAGCAGCAGTTGTAGACTGTAAACATCTGTAGAGTCAATATTATAAATGCTTATAATTGAATAAATATAGAAATACAACATTAAAGGATGAAAGATGAAAAGCATAGATGTATGATCAGATATACAAGTCCAGTTCACTTCTCCCTCTAACACTAGAACTCCTGAGATCTGCTGACTAATTTTTAAAAGAACAAAAAGAAACTTCTGGTGCAGAATCGTGCCAAGAAATTGGGAAAGAAAAACTGTCTTTGCCCTCCACACCATTGTGTCTGAATAAACATTACAGTGCAGTTTTGTGCCCCTTTCTGACTGCTGTTCCTGAGCCAGATCGAGGTTTACACAGAGAATGAGATCAGCCCATGATAACACTTTCTAGAGAAAGACGAGTGGGACTTCACTGAGCCAGAGCAAACTAACTGTTTATGACACAGGATGGAAAGGCACAGTTTTCTTAGAGAGAAACTAAAGCCTAATTGACAAATCATCGCCACTGGCAACAGAATTTAAAAAAAAAAAAAAAAAAAAAATGAGTCACTGATTTTCTTTTTGAGGGGAAATTGAGAGGCACAGATAATGAATAAATGTTAGTGTGTTTGGCCCTGTAATGGAAACCAGAGTAAAGACTTGCCTGCAGAATCGAGGAGGGTCTTAAGGAAGATTTAGCAGTGCTGTGGATCGAACTTGAAGTGAAATTTAGCACTGAACTGCAGAAAAGTATGTAGTGAAGATGACAGTGGTGGTTTAAATGACTGTAAATAACTTCTACACTGTAATGTTCGTGTATTCAGTTAAATAAATTCACCATGCCTCACATAGATCATGAAAAGAGATGCACAAAAAAAACATGTGAAGCTCTGGAGCTGAGTAAATCTACGACTGGTTAAAACAAGAGTTGTAATTATGATTTCACAGTGACTATGTTTGCATGCACTTATCCACAATATCCAGATGATAATAGACTCCAGTCATATGTTTACCATTTAGAAACTGTCCCATTATTTATTTATACAGCTCCTATTTTGATTTTTTTCAAATAAAAGCCAAAAGAATAATTAAGACATATTTTCCCCCAGGATGTACTTAATGATGACCTCAGATACATGCAAAAAAATTATACTCTTGCTCTGAGCCATCCCAAAATTAAATAATTTTTAAAAATAAAATACTGGGTCCAAAAAATAGGACCAAAATGCAGACTTGAAAAGCTACCCAAGTGTCGGTGCACTTGATCTGGAAAACATGGTTTGAAATGGCTCAATATACTGCTATAAATAAAGACTCTGTGTTAAATTTGAGGATGCTAGTGGTTTTTCTAATCCAGACATGTGGGTTTTTCATGAATTGGCGGCCTTATTCCAGGTTTTGTGTGTAGTCTGTCGTGTCCACTGGCGTTACATGCAGAACCTGCCCATTTAAACACAAATAAATTGCGAGTAATTTTGCTACAGTGGCCATTTTTGTGAAACACTCTGTCTTGCATAATTAGTTTGATTCCCAAAATGTACTTGTGAGAATAAAAAAAAGATATTCCAAAAAATAGTGCACAATTTTTGTGACCTTTTTACCGTGTTACATGCAGATTTTTGTAGAAAAATCTGTTGCGCTTAAAAATAGTTTCTCTTTTATCTCAGTAAATATTTATTTCTAAAATAGACCTAAAGTGCTTCCAAACTTGCTTCATAACATTAGTCTACATCTTGTTGAATTTTTAGCCTCCGTGTCCTTTTTTAGGGACCAGTTTCATAGAAGCACCCAAATACTTTATTTCCTCAAATAGTAGTCCACTATGTACCACAGTACTAGAAGGAAACAGGATTATATATATTTGAAAGATTATATCAGAGCAAGGTTGCTTCTAATTTCATGTGTTTAATGTAGAAATGATCGTGTTTAGTACAGCATTTTATTTTCATCTGCTCTGGTTTGTGCTGCTAAAAGTACTAGTATGCTTTTTTTCTATAAACCAGATATTACAAGAGCCCAGTGTTTCAAGGGATAGAAACTAAGTGCTTAACAGAGCTTTTATTGTGCAAATCTTGTCTTCTCGTAAGTTTCTACAAACTAGTTTGGTTTAAAAAAAAAAAAAAAAAAAAAAAAAAATAAAAAGATACACACACCTGCAGCATTGAATGACCAAAAGTTTAGCCATATTAGTTTTTTTAGCAGCCTGTAATTGAGAATTTTTTTTTTTTTTTTTAATTTCTTTTTGTGCTGACCTTAACACTGGCTATTATTAGAGACCCAGATTGTAACTGGCTCTTGGTTTTTACTTGAGGAAATTAGGTAAGAAGTCTTTCTTACGGAAGAGAGAAAGGCCTATCTACTTCACAGTTTCCCTTATGATAGCATTAGGGCCCTATGTTATAATGTGTAATTACAGAAAAATACATATCACACACTCTTTACTGAAATAGCTTTTGTCAGTTTGGGGCTTTATGCTTTTCCACATGGCACAGATGGAAGGGAAGAGTTCATGAAGGCAACACTGGCAGACATGGAGAGGGTTAATCTGACAGTGCAAAAGGGGTAACTCTGAACAGGAAGTGTTTGTATGAAAGTTCCTAATAAAAGAAGAAAATAATCAAACTCAACGATGTTTAACTGCATTACTGTCCCCTCGATGTTACTGATTTGTACTGTTATGTTAGTTGTCATAGATTTAACATATGAAGCATTATACAAGACAATAGGTATAGAAATATTGGGCACCTATTTTGTTATTTTTAAGTCAGAATAAACAGAGCAGTGTGAGATCTCTGCTGGGAAGACAAAGAAACCGATTGATAGTAAAGTAGGATGTGTTTTGCAGATGCAGATAAGGACAAATACGCTTTGATAAAGATGCACTTCACATACTGCAAGTCTATTCCAATAGTCTCATAATGGCGTTTAGCAAATAGTGGTGTTCACAGGTGTGGTGTGTGTGCATGGGCATTGAAGAATAAGAAGAATAGAGGCCAAGTGAAAGCTGTTGGGTAAGGGTATTGCACAGCTTTGCTTTGGGGGCTTTCCACATGCAACTCAGCAAGGTCATGTGCACTGGCACTGTGGTTGTAGGTCACACACACACACACACACGCACACACACACACACACACACACACACACACACACACACACACACACACACGGCCTTAGCAAAGAAGTTATGAGGCTATGAAAGACACACACAGTACAGATACATGGACAATTAAAATGCTGTTCGACTCTAAACCCTACATTATATAATCTGCATCAATACAACATTTATTGGAGTAAGTAGAGACGCAAACAAAGGCAAGATGACAAGCGTTTCTGCAGAACTAGAAAGAGACCGAGCAAAGTAAGAGAGAGATCTGACAAACATCTTGACCACATGACTCTAACCACTCTACTTCCTTTAGATGTTTCTCTAGATTTTTGTCACACTTAAAGACAAACACACACACACACAAAACGCTACACTCCTCCCACATTTCAGTATTTTCAGAGAAGCTTTGCACTCTGCATTTAGTCATGATGAGATTGATGAGATTATCATTTGTGTCTCCTTAAATTTCAAATCTAAACTAAAATAAGTAAAAATGTATCTTAGGCTACATTTACACGAAAACCATCTGAACCAAAAGCACAAAAGTGGCGTTTCGTTCTCACATTTAACTCTGCATGTAGATGAGCATTTCTGGGTGAAATCTGTGCAATTGGAAACACAAAAGTGTGTGAAATTTCATATATAATCGATGCAGTATACACGCCAGATGGCGAGGTGGCAACACTCCCAAGAGTGCCTGCCTAGAATCTTTTTACTTCTCTTCTACCTGTTCACAAGTTGTCCCACCACTGAGAAGTCCTCCCAGGTCCCATCCACAGCTGTCTAGGTCGCCTCCTCTGTATTGGTGCGTCAAGAATTTGTAGAACGTAGTTAATTCTTGGTCTCTGTTCTCTACTACTCTCCATCAGGATTCTTATCAGTTGTTTAAAGGACTCTTGGATGTAAATTACAGCGGCTAGGGCAAGTTGAACCTCCGTCACATATCGTTTACTTGTTTTTCCGGTCCTGTCGCATGCTTGTCACGTCATTTCTATGCGACGAGAAATGCAGTTTCGCGCTTTTCATCCTTTACATGGTGACACGAGGGTGGAGTGTTTTTAAAATTTCCACTTTTTTGTGTTTTCAACCCCCCAAAACACCGTTGCCATCTAAATAATATGGACATTCGATAAAATATTTAGCATTTTTCTGCCCCAAGTGTTATCATGTAAAGTGCCCCTTAATGTGTGAATTGGCGACATGTCCAGGGTGTACCCCGCCCTCGCCCATAAGTAGTTGGGATAGCCTCCAAGACCCCTGTGACCCTAGTGAGGATAAAGCAGGTACAGAAGATGAATGAATGAATATATCTTAATGGAGTAAAGTACCTCTGTGGTGAACCCATTTTATCCAGGCTGAAATGATATTTTCTTAGACTATTAAACCATATAATGCTTCGGTTGCTATAACAAATTATACATGGGTAATTAAGAATCTTCTCCCCCAAATCACATCCTTATCTCCTCCTGAGATCTTCCCAGTCCAAGTGGGATATGAATGAACCCTTCAGTAAATTCAGTACGAACAGATGCTGTGCTTTGTTTAGTACCTATGAGTGTAGACAACAGCGGTTTCATTCTGAGCTCCATCCAGATGCCAAACGCCTTTCAAAGTCAGCATTTTATAAGTGAACTAGACCCACAGCTGCACAGATCTACCATTTTATCTCCTGCTCCATCATCAAAACCTCACTTACCACTAAGACAGAGCAAAACAGAAATTAAAAACCAAAAAACTAATCTCAATGACGTTCTAATAAAATTATTTGTTCAGTTTTGAGTAAGATGTGCTAGGATTAATGATTTGGATTTATTTTTTTTTTCCTTTATCAACTCCAGGTAAAACTCATACTAATGCATATGTGCACTATTAACAAACAATAACAATAAAGGAAGGACCACTTATACGTGTGCCAATGTGGATTACTGATATAAATTTAAAATTTAAGTAGACAAAGGGCTACTCTTGATTTTACAATCTAGGCGTTTCCACATCATTTGAGAAGCAAAATATCTGCTAACTGAAATTATTTGAAACACTGCCTTGCCCCACTCATAATTAGGAATGCACCCGTTCTTCACCAAACCTCAATATGGGCATTTGCAAACACGATAGAGGGTGTCTGCAGTTTAACACTAACAGTTGTTTCATGAGTTTGTGTTTATTCAAAAACAGTATGATGAAGAAAGGTCAAAAGGGGATTCAACAACATTTATCAAAATACACTGAAACAAAACCCAAATATCTTTCTTAGTCTAAGAATTTCACAACCAGTGCACTCCTACTCACAACTTGAAAGAATCCAGTTTGTACTTTTGCCAACTATCAAAACTTAATATGTGAAGGGTATAGAACGCCTCTCCCAAGACTTCACACACTTCCCCTTTTCATATTGAGATGCCACATTAAGATGTAGTTCATAAATAGGTGCGTTTCCACTACACTGGTCCCAGGACTTTTTGGGGGGAAGGTACTTTTGACCAGGTCGTGAGTTGGCCCGGTCCTCTCAGGCGTCTGTGTCTCAATTACAGTAACGGCCCTGCAAGAACCTCGTGACGACGTCATTTCTGTAGTAACGTCACTAATAGAAAGCACCAAAACAAAGCAGCAGCAGAGGAGGAAATCACAACAAGACTGGACATGGACAAAGTTGGGATGTTTGTGCTGTTGTTGTACATAGTAATGGTGTCAGAGATTGAAAGAAGAACAGTTGTGCTCGAAGAAGAATTCAGCAGAGGTGAAAGAAACAGAGTTGGAACAGCAAGAAATTATGCAAAGAATTTGTCACGATCTGCTAATGTCATTTCTGACAACCAATCTGCACGAGTTAGCCACTCGTACCGCACAGCGACTCTACCGGCTGTTCTCGAGTACCTGCCCTTGAGCGGGTACTCTGTTGGTTCCTGAAAACAGCCCTGTCAGTGGAGACACACGTATACCGTAAAGTTCCTGTAAAATGACACGGAAGTTCCAATAGTGGAAACATGCCTAAAGATACAATTTGCTGTGGAGAGGCTGTTCCAAGGTCACCAAATCTTTGACTCAGTGCTTACAAAGAAAGCTCTCACTTCCAGTAAAAGGAAGGAGGCCACAGTCTGTGACACCTCCACTGTCGTGTGTGAGGGGAAGGTTCACTGTTTCAAAACTAGAACAATATCAGCTTTACTTCTCCTGAGTCTAAAGACTTTCCACCAAATCCCCACTTGAAATTCTGCAGTTCTCCCCTACTGAGAAAAGCGTGGGCAGGACCCTGGCTCATGTAAACATATTCACAAAGATGGATTTAGTCTGAGAACAGATGAATTATGGCCAAAAAAGTAAGCAACAACAAATCTGAGAAAGTCAAATGATAAAAGAATGGAGGAAACTATACTGTTCATACCTAAACCTAGTTTTGGGAAAGAGTAAAATAAATTTAATCTAGTCATCCTCTGTGTGCATTTTACAAAAACAGTGAAGTTGCAGTTCTTTGAGGCCCCTGTTGCACCAAGTGCTTCCCTTGGAAATTTGTGGGTTTCGACTTGGTTGGATCTCTCGATGACTCACTGTATTTCTGACAAGAGCCATTACTGCTGACTTTGGCTGAAAGCTGGTTTTGTACTCAGTCTTAATCCTGCAGTCCCACTTTCATGAAACTGTGGTGTGTGAAGACTTTTAATTAAGGAGCAAAATGATAAATTATACACAAAAAGACAGAACGTGGCCTGCAACTCCATGGACGACAGCCAGTGTTAAAATCCACCAAAACAAAACCTTCATCATCTATAAAGATCAGTCATCCTTTTCAGGGAAGACATTTTACCAAACTATAAAATGAACGAGTATCAACTTTGATTACACCGACCAAACTACACTTTTATCACATTTTTTAAACTATATTTTTTCATGACTTTTTTAATCACAGAAGTGGCTAGATTCTCAGGGTGAGGTGAGATATTAAAATACCACAGCAAACAGGTTAAAAATGGTCAATTTGGGCTTCTTTAGGTGATGCCATACTATGAAATTATCTTTTCACAACATCTGATTTGTATATTAAGTGATCAGCTGTGACATTAGCCTCCTCTGGTTTCAGTGCTATTGTGGGTGACTCGCACCGTGATGTGATATGAATGGATTTTAGACAACTGATTAATACTCAATTTTTATTTTTCATGATTATATACAACTTACAGACTTTAAGTGATTCATAGTAAAAGGTCCATGGCTAAAGCAAGTTAAGCTTTGTGTAAAATGAAGCACACACACACACACACACACACACACACACACACACACACACACACACACACCTCCATGCAATCTCATCTTGGAGGTTAGGTCAAATTTAAGGATTATCTTATTATCTTCCTTATTGTTCTACAGATTTAATTCAGAGAACTAAACAAGACAGAGGTCTTCTAGTATAAAGTTATGAGGACCGACAGGCTCAGGCAGGTCACAGCAGAGAGAATCTAAAAAGCAGAGCCTTTGTGTCATAAAAGCCACACACGTTAAAGTATTCAAGTTAAATGAATCAAGGAAGAGAAACAAAGGGAAAACAGTATCGCTTTTCTTTATGATTCATCGGTATTTTGGGATGAAATGAACAGATCTGTCATATGATATCTGCAGAGTATATACACAGGCTGAGTACACTTTCAGAATTTGTATACACGAGCATGCATGTGCACCCACACACATATTTGCATCATTACATGACTCAGTCGCTCACTTCAGGGTGAATGTTTTCTTTCAAGGTTTCATGAAAGTCAATTCCTGGAAAGAGGAAAAGATTTGACTTTAATGGTGAGACAACGTGACAGTGATGATATGAAATGAAACTACAGCCTAGTCTCTCGACAGATAAATCACAGCTCTAGATACTGCTGTCAGGAACCGAACGGGCCTTCTGGAAGTTCTGAAGAAGAAGAAAGACTGTTTGGATCTTTGGTCTGCCATCAGGTTAGGCAGTTTGGCCAAGTACTCTGTTACACCAAAAGACAGAGGCTTATCTGTGGATTATAGCTTCAAGCAACAGATGTCATCTCAAGATTTTATTGCTAATGTCTGTTTTTGCCACATAATAAAAATGATTGTAGAAATTTACGTCATTTCAATTGATTCACATGATTCATAAATAATGTTTTATGATTATTTGTGCCCGGAGAATGTAGTTTATTCCGTGCACATACAGTAATGTAATAAACAGGAATCACCCGAGACTCCGATAAAACAATGCAAAGTAATGTGTGCAAATTATTATCTGACTTAGGGCTGCTCAATTAATCAAATTTTAATCGTGATAACGATTTTGGCTCCAGACGATCTCAAAATTCATATAATCGAGGAAAAACATTCATCTTCTATACCCGCTTTATCCTCAGTAGGGTCATGGGGGTCGCATGGAGCCTATCCCAGCTACTTAAGGGCGAAGGCGGGGTACACCCTGGACAAGTCGCCA
>JAQQZY010000029.1:31455425-31465873 GCA_030068375.1 Ostorhinchus rueppellii | reverse complement strand
AAATTATTAACATTTTTAATCCAAAGGCAGAACAACAACATTACAAGATATTTTTATATAGCTATTTAACAGGAGAGGGTTTTTGTTTTTGTTTTTTTTAAATGTTCAATAAATGCAGTTCTAAATTCAAGACATAATCGTGATTTCAATATGGATAAAAAAAAAAAAAAAAAAAATCGTGATTATGATTTTTTCCCATAGTCGAGCAGCCCTAATCTGACTAGAACACACTTTCTGCAAAGACACGGTGCAGGGTTTTTTTATGTTATTTAACACAGAAAGCAGAAAGCAGGAAATCAAAAATACTCATTCAACACTTTGCATCAGAGACATTGAAAGATCTGCATAATTTTACACCACTGCATATTTTGAATGATTTGATCGGGTTACACTGAGCATAAAAATAGTCGAGTATATTGGAACGTACGCCTCTTTCACACTTGTTGTAAGACGTCTGTAAATACTCAGTTCTAATAAATCCGTTTAAAACTTGCCACGGACCTGCAGATGTCATGATCTGCTCCTTGCGTCGTCATCTGCCCAACTGTCTTTTTCATGTCGTCTCCTGCTGTTCTGTTTCCTGTGTGTCTTTTCATCGGTCACATTCTGTTTCTGGTTCAGCTGACTGGGCCCATGTGTTCGGGGCTTTAGTTGTGGTATGCATCGAGAGCCAAATTAACGCTGCATGTTGCCATATGAGCGACTGAAGTACAACAAGTAACACAGAACAGATGGACAACACGGTCTGCTCGTTTGGAAAAGTATTTTCCACTGATGTTGCAAACTCCTCTTACTGTCAGTGTGAGAAAGGAAAAAAACAGCCAATGTGCTGCAAAAGAAAAACAGAACATGAATATGGAGAAAACACACAAGAAAAAAACTGAATTTCAGAAGAAATGTATAGATTTCTTCATAGAGACTGCATTTCCACTTGAATTGTGAAACTGTGAGCATACGGTAACTCCAGATTAGGAGTCCCATTACTGGAAATTATTTTATTTTCTTCATACTGAAGATCCAAGATAAGGTATCACATGACCCTGATGAAAGGTAAAAACAACGACAAAGCATTTACAGTATACACCAACATACATAAAGGGTCTGTGAGAATGTAGAGAAAGCACAAATATACCGGACTGAGAAAGACAAGCTTGAGAGAAATATGATACACAGTGTGGGCAAACGTACACACAAGCATGAAATAAAAACATGTGGAAAAGATTAAGACTAGAAAAGCTGGAACAAACACATGCTACAGCACAAACACACACACAGCCGAGATGAGAAGGGTGTGATTAAGATGAAGCCTACGGGAGGTCCAAGGAAACATATCCGCCATCAGACTTCATGCAGCAGTCTGTGGGAAATGACTCTGGAAGACGGAATACCATGATTTTCCTGGCAAGATGCTAACCTTGTCTGTAACCTTGACTACTGTACGTCAGATGAAAGGGAAGGAGGGCTCGGCTTGTGTAGAAAACGACTACCTCAGCTGAGAGCGAGTCAAAGCTGAAGGAGGTTAAAAGATGACTCTGAAGCTGAAGAAATAACATGTTACGTTTGGCCTAACAAGTTTGCTTTCCTCTCAGCTTTTTCCAAATGTGGCCTTCAGGAATTTAACATAAAAAAAACACAGCGGCAGAGATATAAACTGTTTACAGATCACAGTGTGGTGTCAGTTTGTCCTTATCGAAACACTTCAAACCGACGCTAAAGACTAGGACAGCACTAACGTCGCCGTGGAGACTTCTGCTCGTTTCAGCTGACGAGCCGAGATTCACTTCTGCAATCAAACCAATGGCTTCATCTGTAGATCAACATGAAGAACAGCTTTTTATATGACTGCCAGATATATAACCATGGATTTTTTTCCTTCATTTTCCCCGGAAAAACCAATTATATGCAAGTGTATAATTGAATTGCTTTATAGTTTTCTTTCTTCTCTACTAAATATTAACTAATTCAATAAGAATGACTTGCCTATATTAAATCACATTTTGAGTGCAACGGATAATCTTTAAATTGAAGTCTGCAGTCTTACTATTCCATTACTTTAAAGGTGGGGCTATTTTTTATAAACTCCAGATCTATACTGTGAAATGTGTCTATATTACATAACAACAACATAAGCATGTTATAAATAGCGTTTTTTTTTGTTTTTTTTTCATATTACTGCCCGTTTGTCTTTTAATAGAAGTCAATGGAACTTCATTTTTAAATATAACTCTATTAGACATCAGTGAAAAATGAAATTATCTACCCATTACTATATCTACGTATCCAGCAAACAAATCATTTTCATTCCTAAATCAGAACAAAAGGAGTCTTTCACCCCAAGGTTGTGACGATGACGAAAGATATTTTGTCAGACAGTCCAGTAAATTCCTCAAATAGACAGATCTGATTTTTCTAATTTATTTTCTCCTCCAACCCTACGCAAGCTGGGGAACTAAAGCTTGTTGTGTCCAGCCTTCCAAGATTAACTAATTCAACAAGTTAACCCATAAGGACCCAAACATCTACCCGTGACCAAAAGCATCTACTGATCTAAAATGTTTAATACCTGCTGATCCACTGATCCTACCAACACATGTAAATAAAATGAAGTTCGTCATCTTTTCACAGTCATGAGTTATGACCCATTTGGATGTTCAGAGGCTCCAAACTGAACATGGAAACACTGACTCAACAATAAAACCAATGGAGTTTGACAAATGAGAGCGGATGTGGACATATTTTTATGTGCAGTTAATGATATTTTTCTTTAAATTCACTCAAAGCTTTTATTCATATCCACATGATCATTGAATACTGATGATAAATGTAGGAAAATCACCTGTTTTTCAAGTAAATGCATAAAATGTGAAGGATAATTTTATAACAAAATGGTGATAAATTACACGGGAAAGACAAAAACACCCCTTGGTAGTTTGGATTAAAAAAAAAAAAAAAATACTTGTGGGTCTTTAAGGGCTAACACTACATTGAAGAAAGTCCACAGTATTGGCAAGCTCAGATAATAGTAGTTGAAACAGAAAGACAGAAAATAGATTGCCTGTGTATTACAGCATCATAATGGTTGTCTTGCAAACTTTATTCATTAACTCCATTTCTCAATAAGATATTCACCACCGAGTCATTTTGATGATTTTTGACCCAGATGAGAGACCTGGGTTTGGGTCTCTGAGGAGCAGGTCAGGTCTCCGTCACACCTTGTAGGTCTGAGAAGCTTAAACACAGAAATCCGAGACAGCAGTGCGTGTTCAATGAGAACTACAAGGAGTCGCAACTTCACTTGTAGATGCCAAATACAACAAGTCTTCTGTATATTCGGGTGGAAAGATGAGCATTCTGTCACAAAGCTTAGCTGAGATCTGTCCAGTACAGCTCCAGACAAGCAGGTTGACTGTTAAGCACACAGTCAGTCTGTGTATATTATGTACAAAAGGCAGCTAGTCTACATTGAACGCAATGAATGTAACGATGGAGAAGAAAAGTGATTGTAGTCCACTGATAATACATTTAATCTGAAATGGCCAGAGCATCATCTGATCTAGCAATCATAGTTTGAGAGATTAGAGCAAGTGGATTGGAAAAAAGCGAAGTAAATAATACTGTTCTTGTCCAACCCTCTATATCCTTAAGATAAAAAAGAACAAATAATAATACGTTAGAGCACAGGATTAATAAGCAGTTTTAATAAGAGTAGCAGCATTAATAAATAAAATCTTAACACATCCTTATTTACCACAACTTCCTCTTGGTACCTATAGCAGCCCTGCGTGCGACCTTTAAATGCATCTTGGCTTCGCAGAGAAATACAGAAGTGAAACTGTCCCCATACACAAATGGAGGTACATTACTGTCTGATAAGAAGAGCTTGGGGAAGTATAGAAAGTAACCCATTATGGTATGGATTTTGACATCACTATGCTGACTGGTAGACTCTTCACAGAACCAAATTAGCAAGGACCTTCCATTATTTCTGCCACACCATTTCTAGGATGATGGTTTACCCCTGTAAAAGCATTTATACCGATACTTGGTGAACTTAAGGCCGTACTGGTCAGCCTTATATGCACAGTAAGCATTTTTGTGCCACTATGCCCTCTCTCATTCAAAATATCTGCAGAAGATAATGACTGTCAAACATTGCAAATCCAACACTTTTGCCGTTACCTTTCACAAAAATAGATAAATATGTACATACTAGGCTTAGACCTGCATCTTCCAATACATGGTCAGGGGGTAAGTATCCAGTTTTCAAGTTTAACATTTGAATATGTGCTTTTTATAATTATACTACAGTGATAAAGTACAATGAGGTAACCATACAGAAGCTATCACGAGACAAACTCATGCTACTGTAGCTCTCGAGTTAAAACAAGAAGTGATGCATCTGTTACACATAACCTATCTTTAAGATTGGTGTGACATTGTCAGCTCAGCAGCTGCTTTCACTCATAATGTCAAGGCTTCATTACTCTGCATTGTGGGTCATTTGTATTACTGTGGCTAGGCTAGTGAGTCTCTTTCAGTCTGTTTATAGCGTTTTATAACACAGTCAGCAAAAACACTGATCAGTTCATTCATTTTAACCAACAGTGCTTTGTGTAAAGTGTTTCAAAGCTGTTCAAATCCCATTCACATTCAGCTGCAGATGCTCATGAGTGAGTATCTGACCATGTGAGTCAGGGGTCCCTGTGGGTGTTGGAGACATCTCAGTTGGTCTATCAAAAAGTTATGGACTTTAGGAAAACTGTTATGCTCATTTTGCCATGTTATGTTGTTCTATATTCTGTTTTATCATCTTTAGTGTTCGCTTTATCATGTTATGTGCGATTCATATGCATGTCGAGTGATTGTAGGTGAATTTACTGCAGCACAGAGTTACTTTAAGCTGTAACTTTTATTTGTTACAAGACCCCGACTCCCCAGGGAATCTTTGAATATTCGCTGCTGATTACTGCCAAATCCCCAGAGCCCTAAAAATGGAATTCAGTCCAGCTTTAATATAGAAACAAAGAGCATTTCATTAAGAGGCAATTTGGTAAAACTCAATGTGACGTTATTTCAGTGATGTACATTCATGTTATATTGTTTCATTTTAGTGAAATAGCTGCATTAAAGTTAAACACAAGTATTATCATAAAGTAAATGATTTGTACCAGTATAGTAAGCAAATGACATATTTCTGTGAATTTAAACAGAGACATTTGATATGATGTGCGGTGAAAGGGTAAAAAAATTACGTAGCAAAACACATATGACATAATACATATATAACGTTGGCCTGGCCATTTTTTAAGATGTTCTAGTGTGGAAATGACACATATTGTAGTGTTAAGAAGAGTTAATAACACTGTAGTATGTCTGTGTGTTTTATGAAATCTGACAGGAGATCATCTTACATGGTTTGTGTGAGTTTTCTTGGGAACTCAGGGCTATGAGATGCCTGCAGCGTTCTCACGCAAATGCATTATCAGTTTCCAGGCAGCTTCCTCTTTTGACTATGCCAGCTCACTGATATTATTACACACCTGTTTCTCACACATAGACAGATTAATTAAAAAAAAAAAAAATCATATAAACAGAAACAGAGATATAAACATGATCCTTGTTAGTATTTCCTATGCAGCAAAGACTTGTTTCATTGTGCACACCTACACACTGACACCGACTTAAATCCACAAAAATGAACTACACCAGCAAAATAACACAGAAACTCCCAACATATTACAAGTGTGTGTGTGTGTTTGAATAATTTTTTTAGGGTGTGAACGCATTGGCTGTTTCTTGTGTTAAAAAGTGTGCATGCTTGTCCACAGCTCTTTCCTTTTAAGGTCATTCTCAGGGCCTTAATTCTCTGCCTTGCCAAGATTCCACACACACATACACACAATGAGAGGGAGAGTGCACCAAGCAGCGATGCAGCTTGCTAACTGAAGCTGCACTGCAATCAACCAGGCAAAACCTGCCAATGCCTTCCCAATTGTAGACATGTGTACACGTGCACGCAAATACATACAGACCTGCATGCTCAGAGCTATGGGTCCATCATCAACTGAATTACCTCACGCACATGGTTAGGTCTGCAGCTGGCTAAAGAGCTGAGGGCTGCTAAATATAAAGCACTACACACTCATGTGCACACTAAGACACACACATGAATGCAATGTCTTTCTCAATGACCTCTGTTTGTGCCAGAATACACACTTGCACACACCCTGAAGAGACAGAACTGTGCTGCATCTGACCTTATAGATGGTGGTGGTGAGGACAGCAGTCAACTCAGCCACTCTGATTACTAGTTTGGGGATCTTGAGGGACTGGGTGTGCAAGTACATGCAGCCTCACAGCTGGCCTCATCCAGGGTTGTTTTAATGCCATGAGGTCTCATGTGGGAAGCCAAGCGAGTGCATGCAACAAAAAATAATCTTGCGGAGTTGTCATGCAAAATTAAGGAACGCCAAGTTGAGCTAAAGCACAAGGAATTTTAAATATTAGAATTAAGATGACAATGTAATAATGACAGGCAGGAACAAAGTGACTGGCTGAAGTATAAACCAAACAAACAGGAAGCAGTGTAGGAGGCATACAGTATGTAGTCGCTGTAACATAGAAGAAAACTTGAATGTTACACAATTCTATATTTCTGTAACCAAGCAGTGGGTAAATGCATATTATTAATACATAAAAAAATACCGTATCTTAAAAAGAATGTACAAAAGTAATCGAGGATCTTCTAATCTGATCTTACTAATACCGAGAGTCACACTATTTCCTCAAGTTTGTTTTTTGTTTTTTTTTAAACTAGGCTAAAGGGCAAACTATCTCAAAACCCAATCTAAAAAGGTTATCAGTACGAAACAAATGATGGACTTTTAACAGTGACACTGCTGCTGCTCTGCATGCAAGGCAAGAACAAACGAGACACTCGACATTATAGCAATATATACTCTTTTGCTGCAGCTGAGAAATACATCAGTCAACCTGAGGCGAAGATTTGATGTGAACGATCAATAAGATGTGTTATTTTCTGAAGGAAAAGCAAAATACCATTGCAGCTTTACTCTTGTCTTGTGGAAATCTGTACACGTGAAGGCACTTCTTAGATGCAGCAAATATCATTTATGAAAACAAAACAAACACAGGCAGAGAAAAGAGATGATTTGAAAAAGGAGGGGGGAAAACCCCTGTGACTGAAACAGCTGGAAACAGGAAATGACTTTTTGCCTGTGTGTGTGTTATTATATTTGTGTATGTGTATGAATGTTTATTGAGGCCATATAAATGTATTTGTGACACAGCATGGCAAACAAACAATAACTGAGGCTTTTGTGGGTTCTCGTCTTATTGATGAACACAAACAGAAACACATAATGATCTTTCTTGTACATATAAGAAACAAAAGCTGATGAACCTGCCAGCTTTTAAATGTTTGCAGTGCAGTGAAGAGTTCTGAGAAAACAATCAACCAACACTTGCAAGAACACACAGTCCTATGAAAGCAGACGCCTACTGTACCAAGAACAGCAGCCAACAAAGAAAACTGATCATGTTATGCAAGTGCAGTGACTCTAGAAGTGAACATTTGCATTTTCCAACTAAACTTCATCAACTTAAAATACTGTTGATATAAAAGATATTGTAAATAAGAACTAAATATATAATAGAATTGTATGCAATGAATAAAAGGCTTTATGTATTATTGTAAAATTTAAAACAGACTAATGAATGAGTTTGTGCAGACTTTGTGATAACATATGCATGACAACAAATGCATAAAAGTAAAAGCAGGGACAGTACAAAAAAATTCCACATTACAAGCCATGATTTCTAGATTAACTCTGAAGACAGGATATTTAATATCTAGGTTTGCAATGCATTCCAGGTCATGACAGCTTGAATTCAGGACTTATGTTATCTGCAGGTGACTAATCGTGATTTTGTAGAAAAGAGGCATCTGTGAAAGACCCACTTCCTTCAGGAACAAAGATAGATTTAATGCCAATTTGTCCTCAAACATGTGAGAAAACCACTGAAAGTTTCAAAAGCAATGCTCCTCAATGGAAAGGATCTGATGTTTCACTTTCACAGTTTTGAGGAATTTGGATGAATTTCCGTGCATAAAGGGCCCAAAACTAAGATGAGTAGTTGTGATCTGTGAGCCCTCAAATGCTACTGCCTGAACTCTAATTAATGTAGCTACTGTGAATCATGGAAAGATGAGGCATTATACATATTATCAGAAATCTGTCCAGAAGTCAGCTGCTCTTCAAGGCATCTGTGATAATCCATTGTGGTCCATCTAATCAGATTACTAATTCAAAATAAGATTTTTTTCAGCCATTTCTAGTCCTAAATTACCCCCATATCAATTTTTTGTTTGGAATACAAATACAAAATCCAACAAACAAATCCACTGAACCTGACCAGAGAAAAAATTAAATATCATGTCGTCATACTGCCTGCAATGAAAAACTAAGTAAATTTAGAAATCACTACTTTCCGTTTTATGTAAATTTTCCACACTAACCCAGCTTCATGTAAAACACATGTATTAATGCATGAATAATTCCGTGTTTCTACCTTTGGAGGATCATAGAGCTCCAACTGGTACCTCTCTCCACCTCCTCGTCCTCCACCTTGACTGTCTCTGATCCTCCTGACCAGCAGGCGGCATCTTTGCCAGCGGGGCTGAGAGTCTGAGATAGTGTCATCCACCAGCAAGTACCTCAGTTGGCCCTCTTTACAGCAGCCGCTCACCTCTGACCTCCTCTGCCTCATGCTTCCACTGCGTAACCAGCGGAAACGATCCAGGATGTGAGAGGCCACTCCAGCCACAGATAGATGTGAAGAAGCTGGAGGCGAGGTTTCAGAGTTCATACAAGAGGAAGAGTGGGAGGCCGATGAGGAGGATGACACCTCCTCGGTTGTGGAGGACACTCCGCCAACTCTGTCACCATTATTTGGGGAATTGTTGTTGTTGCTTGGGTTGGGGTTGCTAGGAGTCAGGTCCTGGGATAAGGGGGGACTGGGAAGGGGCCTTTTCTTGAGAAGCCGTCTTACAGTCTGCCTGATCTGGCTGACAGAGAAGTGTGTGACTTCAGTGTGCCCCGGGTTGGAGGCAGAGGAGTCAGATGAGTACCGTTCAGATGCCTGGCGATGCTCAGTGCCAGAGATGTCCTCATTGCTGTGACTACGAATCAGCAGTGACCCACTGCCAGTGCTTCGAGTTGACCCCCTGAGCACCACTGGGGTTCCTGATAAGGTGTTTCCTGCTGCACATCGCAGTGGCTGCTCTTGTTCCCGGCTCACCACCACTGGCTCAACTTTTTGTGACACCACAGTAAACAGAGCTGCTCCTCCACTTTGCCGGCCTGCTTCCCGGTAGTCCTGAATCCCAGACAGGGATGTGATTCGTGATCGACCAGTCACAGTCTGCGATGGAACAGGAGGGGGTGTCAGGGTGGTGGAAGAAGCACTGCCAGTAGAAGTAGAACATGTGTTATGGTTGAGTGGAGTGCCATCTTTGTCAACTTCGCAGCAGAAGTGCTGTTGGAAGAGATCTGTGAACTGCTTGGAAAAGGTCTCTGGCGGGAGCACATCATGTTGTGGGCGCTCTCTGGCAAAACTCCGGTAGTGTCCAGCCAGCTGCCGAGCTGTGGCGATGGCATGCAGCTCACAGAACTCCCTCCAGCCTCTTGGGGGTGCTGCTATGCCTGGGCCTCCTGCTGTTGTGGCGGTGTTGGCTGGATGGATAGTGTTACCATTCATTGCAGTAACCACGCCAGCTGAGAACCACTGCTTTGAGACAAAAGACAGCAGAAAGAAAAGACAGATTGAGAGAGAGAGAGAGAGAGAGAGAGAGAGAGAGAGAGAGAGAGAGAGAGAGAGAGAGAGAGAGAGAAAAGAGAACAACAGAAATTTAAGGTTGAAAAAGAGGTTGGAGTTAAGAGGGCAAATGTAGGAGGAGAGCAAAGATGATGGAGAATTTAGAAAAAAGAATGATTGAGGGACAAGCAGAGGAGAGATATGGAAATGTAATTAGTGGCAAATCAAGATAATGTGAAGTGTTGTGCAAGAACTGGAGCACTAAAGATGGAGCTGGCAAAACAGTCTCAGCATTTCTTTTGAACGACTTGAAAGTTTGAAACAGTTCAAACATTGAGAAAGGACGGCCAAAAGTCTGCTTTTATCTGTACTCAATCTTAAACAGCCAAAATTGGATTACATGGGCCTGCAGAGAATATCTGGCAATCAACCAGTCATAGAGTATCTTAATAGATAAGAAAGGCCTCAGTTCACTGAAAGGACAATGGTTTAACATTCAATTTGAAGGAGAAAACAAAACACTGAATTGAATCAACTGAGCAAAAATTTTTAGTAGTATATGGATACATACATATTACTGCAAAATTTTTGCTCAGTTGTGATGATATATA
>JAQQZY010000029.1:31433438-31453603 GCA_030068375.1 Ostorhinchus rueppellii | reverse complement strand
TATTACATCAATCTATATCAATAACATGTGACATGCAACTTGTCGTTGATTTTTAGTCCAGTGTGAAAGTTGAAGACATCAAGTTGTTATTTGTGGTTTTAATTGCCTTTTTATGATCTGAAAATGAACAGGATTTTGTTCAGTTACGGCAACAATAATGGCTATGGGATGATAATCATAATCACTGATCTTGAATGAATATGGTCAAAATAGAAAAGAAATATTTCACTGCAATGTAATATATCAATTAATAATATTAATAATACTAATAATAATAATGACTAATATTTTATTATTATTATTATTATTATTATTATTATTATTATTATTAGTATTATTATTATTATTATTATTATTAGTATTATTAGTATTATGATTAATAACAATAATGATAATAATAATAATATTTAATAATAATAATAATAGTAAGAATAATATCATTGCATCACAGAGCCCCATGTAGTACTTTGGCCACACTGAGGGTGCATCACTCCAGGGTTTGCTTGGAGTTGCAAAACCACTTCTTATGGGTCTCTGTGGAGCTTGAATACACACTTTGGGTGAAATGCACTAAAAACTGCAGGTCTTAAAAGAACCTTTGGTTCTCTGAAAAATGTCTTTATCTCTCCTGTCATTTGTTTGACCCTCCTGCTGTTATTGCTACCCGTAGTGACACATTGTAGGCTCATTATTTTAAATTAGTTTTCTTGTTTCATAATCATGTGTAATGCCTGTAAAAGTATGCGAGTATAAAGAACACTGCAATATAATAATCCAGTGTTCAAACAATTTTTCACCATTCGGTTGAGGGTGCCAAAGCACAATTGATTTTGGAGAACCAGGTCAGTTTTATAGAACAGTCCTGTTGTAGTATGGTACACGTTTTGTCCTAGTGAACATGCTTAACTAACTGCTACTACTGCTGTTTTAGAGAAACAAAGCTGTGGCTGAAAGGGTAACCACATGGTTCCACAGATAAAAAGGAAACAAGTTTTATACCTAACTATTCCTGTTCATCTTTGAAAACGCCCACTTGGTGCCCCCTAATAGCCTGTATATTGCTGACCCCGAGCACACACAACCCATAGTTAGAGAGGATTAGTAGGAGGTAGGAGACATTCTCAAAGAACCACAACAGGCTGATGCAAGAATGGAGCTTCTGGGCTTTTATGCAGACAGTCTATCCATGGATGAAATAATATATAAACAACTACAAAATGCTACATTTTTACACCACAATGATATGGCAGAATATTGACCTTAATATATATTAAAACCAAGTTTCATCACCTGTTACACAAAACAGAACAATAAAAATGACATTTGGGGATTTTTGCAGCTACATTGTTTGCAGGTAAACCATCTCATACTACCTACCATTAACAGGCTTTAACTTAAGGCCTTAAACAGTTTAGCTACACCAGGGAACTCGTGTACATACCATTTTCCTTCAGTGCAGCAGAGAAGGGTCTATTTAGGTACAGGAAGTATGATTGTGTGTGTGCATATGGCTTGGTGTGGGGGGAGTCGCAGACTGTGGTCCAACAGATCACAGAAAAACCACAAAAAATATGGGTGGGGTGGGGGGGGGGTCATTGTGGTCGGACCAAACATGGAGCAACATGTGTCACGATTGCTCACTTCACATCGCTCTCCCTCACCGTGTCCTAAAAGACGACACTGGCGACCTGACAATAAAAAGGTTATACTTTCTTATTTCTTATTTCATGAGAGGAAAAAGGTCATGATTTTTCATTGATATCGTTGGGCATGCCAGGTGACACATGCGTCAATGAGGGTGCGAAAACTTGGCATCTTGAAATATTGCGTCACATAAGTTCCTGGATGTGTCCTGTCACAACAACTAATATGCTTCCTGTACATTTCAGAGCATGCTCAGTGCTTGCCCCCTTGTGCCCCTGCGACTGGCCCCCCCGTAGCCTGTTTCTATCAGCCTGGCCAGCCCAGCGATGACTCAGCACTGACTACAGAAAATATACACACGCATATAAAGACACACACTTCCTCTCTTGGTCTGAATCTCTCTAGGGGCTTGCCGTCTCTGTTCCCATGGTTTTCCCATTCTTTTCATCCTCTCTGTCCACTGGTATGAGGATCTCCAGATGTGTTTGGATTCATGTTGCCTCTATTTTCACCTCTACTAAGGGCCTAACAGGGTCATTTCAAGTTGTGAGATAAAACAAAAAGAGTGAGACAACTTTTTGTAGCCTTTCCTCTCATCCAGGACCACTGACCTCATCCATGCTTTTTGTTTTTTGGGGGGGGTTTTTCCTCCGAAGACAGCATACAATAAATTGCAAATGGAAATAATTTCAACACAATGGAGTCAAAGTTCCTGATCTCCGTCCTCTGTCTTCCTTACCTTGCTAATCAGCCCTGCTTCTCCCCTTTCTTCTCAATGCCTGCATTCTTCACTGCGACACACACCAACACACAGAGTACTCTCTTCAGCTCTCTCATGTGCTTTCCTCAAATCTGGCGGAGCCTTTCTTGCAGCATCAACACCACAAACAGGCTAAGAAACTGCTGCCAGTAGGAGTAGGTTTGATCATGACTGTGTGAGAATTGTTGCGACGCGACTGTCATCATTGGTTTCAGGTTTGTTGACTGTGAAACAATACAATTTAGTCAGAAACTGTTCGCATATCACACCTGTGACTGTGAAACTATTGATGCTGTAGTTTAAAATAGCCAGAAGTGACATTTACTACACTTAGAAGTCATCTGCCTTTATTAGACACATGAATGTGTCAACAGGTGCTAGAAAAAATAGCTTTCCAGTAAAGCAGCTTGTGTCTTACTGGCATTTAGAGAAATAAGGTACACTTTTCCTGAGCATGGAATCACAGATCAAACAACAAATCTAATCTCTTACTCTAAATTGCAGGGATAGAGTCTCATCAGTAGTTCATTAATATAAAAAATATACGATAAAACCACAGAGTCAAAGCATTAAAACCAGAAGCAGCCTGCACAGCTCTTACCTTCCCTTATGTCTTTGTTGAACATGTATGTATGTTTTACTGCAAACAGTCTATAAGTAATTTTAGTCATGTAGGGAGGAAACAGGATGTGAGCAGGACACACGTGAATCGATCTTGTTGGTGTGAGTAACCTCATGACTTGTGTTGGCTCAATGAGTTCAACTGTAACTCAACAGACTTAAATCCACCTTAGGACATGTTGGGTGATGAAGTTTTGATGGTGTAATATGTTGTTACTGCTTAATGTTCAATCACCCCTAATATGACCAGACCCAAAATGCGGTTTCCAAAATACAATACCATACCATTGAGCAAAGTACAGACAGGAACATTATCACCTCATCATTAAAAGGACATATGGCATTCATTTTTATACTAAAATCAAGATACAATCTCCAATGGCATACAAAAAGTCCAAGTCTTATCGAACACAGAGAATTATCAGGGCTACTGGTGGAAACCCTGTTGCAGGAAGGACCTATTTATATCTCAATGCCTGCTATCAGCTCTCACACAACACTGTGTGCTCCCTGTCATCCCCAGCTGGAAACAGCTCTTGTTTGCGACGACTGAAATACATAGATGCACTAAAGTTGTCTATGAACATTCAGGTCAAATATTGCATGACATATTCTTCCATAGTTGCAACCTAAAGCTAAGCCAAGAGTGGTAGTAGTGCCAAAGGCCACCAGATGTTGCTTATTTAAAAAAACAAAAAAACACAAAAAATGAGTGGAAAGGTCTGCAGCTGACTTCAATAAATATGAAACCAACAAGAACACTGAATTTTAGTAGCATAATAAACATACCCTATTGTATTTACTGCCTAGTACTATTATTATTGGTCCATCAAGTTGACATGTTTCCTGTTTTAAGGTGGATTTGGGAGTGTTTGTGTGACGCTGGTGGTGGATGTCATTTGTAAGCGGCAATTCAACTGTTCCTGTGTTCCAATTTACATATTCTGGTTCTAGCATCTGACATAATGCCCATAGCAGTAAACCTGAGTCTTAAAAACCTCCCCTTGATGAAAACTACGCAAGACATTATGGTCATACTTTAACACACTTCCACATCAGCTAGCTATTTTCTGAGGCAGGAACTTGTCTGAGAATGTGTGCTGATGTACACCTCCAAAATAGGATGTGCTCCTAATTGTCATAGTCATTATATAAAATGCAATTTACAGCAAGCCACATCCTTCTGACCTTTATATAGCCCTGTCCTTATTAGCAAAATCAGCCGGATCCAATCTACTGCTTACGACTCAATTAGTCTGCAAGACATCAAGGCTCTTTGAGACTTCAAAACACTCCGGTTTTACGGGAAAAACCGGAGTGGAAAAAATAAATGAATATAAAAAAAAACAACAAAAAAACATGGCAACATGTGCATCACAGGGCCTGGGACGAAAAACAGATTTTGTTACCACCTTTGAATTTTCATTCTCTGAATCACTGAATGAATCACAGAGCTCGGATAAATTTACAAAGCAGGGAGACAATGAGTGAATGCAGGAGTTAAGGGGGTTGTTAAAACACAGTGAACAGGGGGGAGGGACAGAGTCAAACATGAGAAGGATTTGGAAGAGACAGACAAGCATAAGTCACCAGGATAGAGAGGCAGAGATCTGGGGATAATGAAAAGGCAGGTGGCAGAAAGTGAGTAAAACAGAGCGAGACCAAAGCAAGAGGCGAGGAGATGGCGTCTGGTTTGAGGGTGAAGGTCCAGGTGGCAAAGCTAGAGAGAGAGGAACAGAGACCAAAGGATCTGCACTCGGCTCTGCCTGGGCAGCAATCACAGAAACAGGAAGCCCTGCCCTGCCCTGGCAAGCAGCAACCAGTGCACACATGCAAAGACCCTGCACACACACACACACACACACACACACACCAAAATACAGCCTTATGTCAAGGGTGTAAGACAGAGCAGAATACCCAACTCAAGTAACAAAAACTGTTACTTAAAATATACATCTGAAAAAGAAGTGCTGAAAGCTTCAATGGCTGCTTTTGAAAATAGTTCTTGTTACATTTGTTCAGTATGAAAGCGCTTTACTATAAATAGAACCTGACGACCAATTTGTCTCCATTCAGGAAGACTTCCAAAGTAGTACACCTGTTTACTTTATAAGAACAATTGTTTAATACTTCCTTGAAAGTAAAAAGAATCATAGAAAACATAACAAGAATAATATTGTTCTGTACCCTCTCCAAAATGGAGCTGGAAGCTCAGTTTTAAGGTAAGGTGTGGTGTAAGAACACATTATTTTTGTTCACTGTGTGTGACTGCTAGCATTGTGAGTGCTGCCGTCTATGTACTGTGATCGTTTTATAGCACTGTGCAGTTCAGGTAAATCTGAGACTCTGTCAGTCCACTGCTTTCACATTTAATCACAGCCGGCTGCCATTTGGATGGCTGTCACCAACAAAAACCGTTGGTCAAAGGTGAAACTGAGAAGCAGCAATGTGCGAAATCAAAGCATCGTACAGGCCTTTTGCTCTACAAGCTAACTATGGTGACAACTAGTAAAAACTCATGATACCTTGGCAAGTAGGGCAGCTGTGGCTTAGTGGTTAGAGCGTTGGACTTAAGATCGGACAGTTGCAGGTTCAAATCCCACCAATGGCTGAAGTGCCCTTGAGCAAGCCACCTAACCCTACACTGCTCCAGGTTGTAACCAATACCCTGTAATAACTGTAAGTCGCTTTGGATAAAAAGCGTCTGCCAAATGCATAAATGTAAATGTAAGTACTATAGTCATAATTACAGTCACAGAGAAAGTATTTGATCAAGAAACACCTTAAACAAAAAACAAACATAAAATGTAAATGACAAAAATAACTAAACAGCATTAACTGTGATAAATAGCTGTGTACTGTACATAGAATTATATTGAATATATTGAGGTTATTACTATTAATAATTACAGATTAAATTATAAAATCCTGATTAAACTCAAGAATCATGATTAATATTTGTGTAGACATTATGTTACATTCAGGATTTTTAGCCTTAGAGAAACCCACAACTATTATGCAAGTCTATATTCAAAGAAGACAGAAATTCCCATCAGTGCAGTTACCACTCGGTATTGTTATGCCAGGCAAAACAGGTCACTTCTCCACTTGCCAGTTACCTTGAACTGACATCATATGGCCTTTTTTTTTTTTCCGTCTTTCACTTAATGTTACACTGAAGGCTGCTGTCTATCGGGAAAAACAGCTATAACCTGACAACAGTTCCATGCCCTGAAAACTGTTTGTTGTGATTATCGTCCGATTGATCTGCAACATAAAAGAGGGGGCCTACATGAAAAAGATCGCCGGGATGGGATAGAGGCCGAGTATCAGTTGTTCCCATTTGTGTGAAGTGAGATGTGAAAGAGCTTTGATAATGAGCAGGGCAGAAAGCGAGACGCACATGCAGCTTACATAATTGAAGAACATATTGTAAAGAGGAAGCGGCTCTGAAACAGGAGATAACCTCAGCCTTACTTCCCATTGCCTGGGGAAAGCATCAGCTGATTCAGGGTAAAATAAGAGAGGAAGAAGAAGAAGCAGCAGCAGCCTGCAGCTACATCCCAACCAAGATTTCTTTTTCAGGCAGACTGCTAATTAAAAGCAGGTTTATGAATGTGCAGGTTTAGCACTCACTGAAGATATGCATCAAGTTGGTTTTGCTGTTTTCGTATGAGGGATCAACATAAAGAATTGTGCAATGGGCAATGACAAAGAAAAAGATGGATACAAATGTTGATAAAGCTAAACATATGACATTTAGGCCCTGTCCATACAGAGACAGCTTCTACCATATCCACAAAGGCTTGTATCGGATAGGCCTTTTGACCACACGAAACCGCAACTTTTTGAAACTGGGTCACAGAGTGGATACATTTGAAAACGCATCTTAGTCTATATGACCAAACCGCAGCTTTTCTAAAATGATAATATCATAGCCCCACCTCTCTAACCTTTCACCTTTGAAGCAAGATGCCACTTCACAACAACAACAACGGTGGACTACAGAGTAGTGCTTGTGCTACAACAACTATTGAGCTTAATGGAAATATTGAATCAAAATCTTCAGCTACTCTTTCATTACAATGAGCAACAAACAACCATAGCTAACAATACTCACTACATGCTCTTGTATCTACCACGGAGAGGCGCAGCCAGAAGGAAATATTGGATCAGACCCGGTAGAACTAAGCAAGCTTTATGCCCAAGCTCCACGTCATCTTTTCTGGGGGGTTTTTGGGAGAGCATTACAACGCCACATACAGGCCTGGCAGTTGTACTACATCGTTTTCAGTGGTTTCGTGTGGACACTGATATTTCCTGAAATGACTCTGTGTTTACGGAGCACTTTTCTGAGAACGACAAAGAAAAACATTGAATAGAAAAAGATGCAGTTTCGTATGGACATGGCCTTAATCATGCATGTTTGACATTTACTGTACATTTAAATGCAGAGTAGCTTCAGGAGATGCAGCAGAAGAAGCCACTTTTTCTTAACTGAAAAAAATAATCAAAATAATTTTGATTTCACTCTAACCCTATCTCGAAAGAGGAACTATCTTTTACTAAATACGAGGCATCATCCTCTCAGTTCAGACTTATCTCTTGCAGTGCATGTTGGGTTTGCTGTTGTATGCACTCTTGGGTACACAGGGTTTTTGTTTTTGGTCAGAATATACTCTATCTCAGTCCTGCATTCCCACAACAATGCACACTCCCGACACAACACAATGCTGCTATTCTTGAGACGCACAGAAATAAAGGCCTGTCGCTTTCTGGCCATTTCCTGTGGCCTGGGAACGGAGAGGCAGGTTGGGAAAGTAACAAAACAGAGGCTGGATCTATGACGATAAGGGAGAACTCATGCAGCCTGTAAGAAAGCATAAAATGTATTACAAATAAAGACTAAAATCCTAATACTGGTAACCGCATGTATGCTTCAGTAACAATCACTGCTGTAATGGAAAACAAAGAAAGGAAAACAGTATAATGTGGTAATTTCCAATAACTTGGTTCAAATCTCACTAACAAGCACCGTTCCAGCTGTCCGGCATCCTACCAATGACTAATACAAAACCTCTCTGCACGGTCTGCACTCTATCATTATCCTGCAACGACAGATCCTAGCATGTCAAGGAAATACGAAAATATAGGGCTCCCTCAGACATAATGACAGGCAAAAAATTATAAGAGAAGTTGAGCCTTGGCCTCAGCTTGAAGGATGTGATGTGAAAAAGGGGAGACTCGTGGAGTGAGGTCAGTAGTGACTGTCAGGCATCGCAAACACCAAAGTGCAGAGAAACTATGATCCATAATGAGGACTGTATTAGGAGCAAGTCTGCTATTTCAATCAGGCAGCTGGGAAATGTTAGTCTATACAAATAATTTTGTTATTAAGTTTTCAGTTAAATGTCAAAGAATCCGAAATCAGCAGAATTTTTTTCATGCCTCTCCTGTTTCTGCATTACATCACAATAAAATATCTGTAAATTATATACAGACATAAAATTAGCAATGCCAGCACTACTTCCTAAGTGATATGGTGTATGGTTATGTAAGTGATCTGGAACTCATGTTTGTTCCAGTGTGTTATAGTTATGTTCTTAATTTATGGACGTGTAAATCGCGGTGCAATTTTTGAGACTTCCTCCATTATATATAATTACCCAATATGACTTCAAAGCTTTAACACAAGACTACCTCATGACATGTGATTAATGTTTTTCCATTCTTTGAAACCAAATACAAATTTTCAGAATGAGACAAATTGGTAAAAATGTTTTCTACTTTCACACTGCATTTACAACAAATTGAATCTGGACATTGTTTCATTCGGGCTTGTGCTGCATAAATCAACTTGCTGCACACGCAGTTAAAATGACGGAAACCTGAATGCATGCACACTATCTTTTTCTTGCAGACACTGTGAGCCCTTGCAAAAATAAATACAGGCTGTGCTGACTTACAGAACATTAAATATGCATGCAAAACTAAACAGTGTAAGTAGGTCTCTGAGCTACAGAACTACTAAAAGCTGATCTCTTGTTATTACTGAAAACCTTAAACACAGGATTATTTTCTAAATAGTTCAAAACAAAAATCAATCACCTACTACTCAGCTTCGCACAATCAATACAATTTGGCCAATTCAAGCAATCGCGACTCATATGCTCCAGGCTGGGAGAACAACAGAAGTCTGTGAAATCCACAAGCACTTTGTGAATGAGTCATCCCCTACTAGTGATGTACGTCTGATTCATTCCAAACTGGAAGATGCATGATAATGTTTAAAATGTGACATGCTTTCTATTATGCATGTATGTGGGAGGGGTGGGTTGGGTGAGAACATGTGTGTCCAGGGGGTAGGGGGAATCGGGGTGTAGGGTGGGGGAATAATTGACATCTTAAGACACTGTGATCAGCTGTGAATCATCTGCAGCCATCTGACTTCCTGGAAGGCTTACACAGGAGTTGTAAACTTTTCCACACTGGGACTCTTGGTGGAGTCGATTATGTTTCAATGGTAACAAATTCCCCTTTACTGACACAAGAATGTAATCCGGAAACTAATTTTCAGTTTAATCTGCAGTGATAAACATACCGAGTTTGTGTTTAAGAGGGAAATAAACGGATACCGTTATGACGTCATGTTAATTGCATATTTTGCAGCAACATGCGTGAGAACAGAACGTGTTCCTGCTTTCACTTCATCTTAGACCGAACTCCCATTTCTGCTTAACACACAGTGGAACTAAAGCAAAAAGCCACTTCGTACATCTGCACTTATTAACATGGACAAACGTTTCCTGACTATAAAGAAAACATTCCACAGCCATTCATCTTTTCTGAAGTCTGACTGCAATACTCGGAGAAAAACAAATCTCTTGACCCCATCCTGCATCAACACTATGAGCGTACCCATTGAAAAAAGTCCCTGACTCATACTGCAACAAATTGGGCCTATAATCAACATTCTTCCAACAACAAGAAGAGGGGAGCACTGGGGTAAACACACACAAATACACACAGGCTCTAATTATTTCTGCTTTGGAAAAAAACAACACTCAGACATGCATTTAAGCCCCCCTCACCCCCCAAGCACTTGCGCAAATGCATGCACGCACGTGGAAATTCAACCCAAAACTGTTTGTGTGAGTTTGTAGTAAGAATCCATAGTAAAGTCTGAGATTTTAGAGAACTGTTTGGGTGGTCACATTACACCCACACCCACAGAACAAAAAGCCATGTGTGGCTTAAGGGTCTCTATTGTCACCAAAAAAAAAAAAAAAAAACTACTTTCTTTCTCTTCCATATTTCTGTCCTAATTAGAGTCTTCTGTCTTTTCTCTGTCATGCTCTACTGTCTAATTTATCTCCCATAGCTCATTTTTTTCAGTTTTCTTTTTGTCCTCTCCTTCCTTTTCGCCTCCTCGCCTCTCCTCTCGGGGCCGCTATGGGTCAGACCTCTCTCGTGGTCTCATCAGTGGATTTCTTAGAACCCTTGAAGGAAGCGGAAGAGCTAGTGTATGATAGCATCTCAGTTAAAGACATAGCAGCATGACATTAGCTGGTCCACAAAGACTGCACAATGCAGAACTTGCTTAGGATGTTAAGATGTGCACAGAGCTTTCACAAAATTTACAGCAAGGGACTCAGTGAACAAACCTTTGTATTAATGTTTGAATTATGACAATAAGGAGCTTTAGTCCTTGCATGTGTAGGTTCGACTGTATTCAATAGGACTGTACTAGTCCAAACCACACTGTGTTAACGAGAAGTCAACACAATACCAAAACACCAAAGCAAGTTTTCCACTATTGACAGCAGCTCTGCAAACCTTTTGTCTTGAGCTGACAGAGTGAAACTTGTGTGCTATGGCAAACATTAGGTACAGTTCAGCTGGTTGCATTACTTCCACACCCTAAAGCAATGTTGTTCCTGTCTCTTGAGCTTCAATGACCTAAGGTGTGACAACCTCCACATGTAAGTAATGACTGAATCAACAAAAAATGTAACTGGGATTACTGCAAAGGGGAAAAGATCAATATGTGTGCTTTCAAACAGTATGGTTATGTGTGCAATTTAGAGGGATTTACGGGAGCGGAATATAACATTTATAATTATGTTTCCATTAGTGTATAATCGACTGAAAATAATAACTGTTGTGTTTTCACCATCTACAGAGGGAGAGGGTCGCCTCCACAGACTCCTCAGGACTTCCGATGCTGTAGCGTCACCTATTATGTGTGGGTGTGAACAGAGTCGATATCCCCTTAACTAAGCAGTTCAGCACAGACAAAACAAATGCTGGCTATAATGACAGCTATGAAATGTTTTTTGCACAAACAGTAATGAGGAACGCTTCAAGGACCTCCAGGCAGAAAAATGGTAAAAGAGGTGCTCTTTGGCGAAGGGACCATCAATGCACAAAAAATACAAAAACCAAGGCAGTCTTATGTTTTCCTTAAAAAATTTTTTTTGCAGCCTTCATAAGAAATAGTGAGAGGGGGTATTCAATTAATTGCAATTTGTAACTTCACTGCTAAACATCACTAAATATTATACATTGTACCTTTAATATTATGTATATTATGTCTTTTTATGTTATTGTTTTCCTTTAAATTTATCTGACCAGACAAGACAGATTAACATTACATTCTTATTTAGGGTACAACTGTAGCCTGACGTCTTACAAACACATAAAAACACTTTATTATACTGTTGAATCTTAAAGAATTGAAGTTTGCCATAATTTTATCAACCCAAATCAAGACCTGGACCAAAGGGAAAACACATACATCTGCACTTCAACACCCAAATATGACAACAGCTTATTCTCTAGAGGAGGTGGCTGTATCCAGAACTCATCCAGGAGTTGTAAATCAGTCAGACAACCATTGTTTTGATTATTATATTTTAGGTAATGATCACTTGGATCCTCGATGTGGTTGCTCTAGAGTTCAATTCTTAAATAGTTTTCTGACATAAGCCACCACACAGCCATTCTACAAGTATTTATGAGTTGTGGGAAATTTCACATATATGACCCTAAAAATAAGTATTATGTCAACAACATCACTGTGATTAACTTTCCAGCTACTGTTGATGTAACAATTTAGGAATCAGCACAATAACATGAATGCTGCCTCAAAAGTTCTGTGCAAACATGCAGACAGAAAGCATACATGGAAGCAAAACCCAAAAGCTAAATGAATGTTAGGATTTAGTGCAACACAATAATGGATAGTGAAATCCAGTGGCTGCTCCCCACTTGTTTCTCATCTCCATCCAGCAGACTTTTTGGACGTGCATTCTCACGCACAACACAATAATAAGCCCACGGACAACATCAGCATTCATCTGATCCAAGAGGGCAATAATTCAGGACGCTATGAGTGAAATTGTCTAAATTTGAGCCATGAGTATTTATTACAATTAGTCTATAATAGCTTTTCTTCTGCGTCATTGCCGTACCAATTTAGGAGTTCACAGAAATTCACCAGCTTCTCCGAAATTAAAAAAAAAAGCACATGTGTACATCTTTTGTGCCAAGTCTCCTCTTTGGTGTGAGGCCAAACAGTCCATAGATAGAACATCTGCCTTGGGATAGGGGGACTTTTTAATTCGAAAACTTTTCTCAGCCAAAAAGTGTGTGCCAGTCCAGCCACAGGCAAGCCCTTTAAACTTCACACAAACATTACTTTCGACGTTTGTTTGCAGAGAAGAAAAAAAGGCATTAGTATTTGGAAGTAGTGGTCATTTTACTGATGTTTTTAGGATAATTCATAACCTGGCTTTGGTGGTAGTTTAGTGTAGTTCAGAGCACTTCAACAAAACAACTCAATGAAAGCTGACAGGAGCTCAGACTTCACAACATACTCACGTTCTCCGTTATCTCGGATGGGCACCCACCTCAGCACGACGACTAACCAACAAGTTGGACTTCGCATAACGGAAATGTGTCGAGAAGCATCTAAAGTAACTCAAAAATGCCGTCGACGGGGAGCAACAAAAAGTGGACATGTGAGGAAAAGCTTCATGCTAAAAACTCCGTTGCTTTCTCTCTCATTGTGAGTGCATGCGACGGCTTCTCGGTTAGAAAAAAAAGAAAGAAAAGAAAAAAAAAATCATGCACGAACTTGACGCGGAAAAAAGTGGCGACTCCTCATTTCCGCTGTCAAAAAAATGTGCCGCCGCGGTCCAACTGTGTTAAGATTGGGGAAAAGAGGACAACATTTCCGTTTGGACACCTTCAAAGTAAAACACTACATGCGCTACTGCTGCATGTGGTTGAAGGCCTTTCTTTAACCGTGACAATTCTTCATTTGCTTTATGAACGCATTAATTCAACAAATTCGCAATCAAACTACTCCAATTGCACTTACCAACAATAACAACCTATTGGTATTACCTATTCACATTCACTGCATTAATGCATGTTTATTTATATTCTAGAAATCTGTGGTCTCTGCCAAATGATCAGAATCAGAAATCTTTTTTGCCATTAAACACAAGGCATAATAATATTGAGTGCAATTTTATATAGTGAAAATTAAGCAGGAAATAAACTACAATAATCTAAAAAGTCGATTGATAAATAAATAAATAAATAAATAAATAAATAAAAATGACCAGTGAAAATATTTTAAAATGAAATTGATCATTGCACTATTTTTTTTATTCTCCCAGGTATATTTTTTAGTCATGTGGCAGAGCTTAAATGTACATAAATTAATGTACAGATCTTAAATGTACATAAATTAATGCATTATTCAAGTAATTTTTATCTTCTATCGTTATACACTGGTCAAGTTTCCTCACTGTGGTGTGGAGAGCCCACAACCAGATTTTTATCCCATAAGCGGATGATAAATTTGTGAAAAATAAAAACTAAATTCCAAGTTTTTGCGGTGGTTGATGACATAGGAAAACATGTGCTTTTATATTGAAATTCCTATACCGGAAGTAGTGCTGCTATAGTCTGCTCTCAGTGGCCTCGTGGGGAGGCATGATGCGCAAAGTGTTCACACTCCAAAGAGCCTGTGTTTGCCTCTTCTAATGTGGAGCTATTTAACAGTTTAATAAGTATTTCATGATTTATTACCCAGTTGTGTTTCATTGTTCTATTCCGTGTCCTTTCACAATACAAAAAAGCGCGGGCCAATGCATTTGTAGTTTTTTCCCCCTCTTAACACTTTACAAACCAGACAAACCTCACCTGTATTTGCCTTAAATTTTAGAGGAAATCTTAGTTTTTCTGCGACCTCTGAACACTTGTTTGTTTCCTGTTGAAGGGGTTAAATCCATTCACCTGATCGTCCAGGTGTAAAACTCGCTCAAAGGCTGAAGGCCACACGCTCCAAAATTGTTGCACAGCGCCCCCTGCTGAGAGGCAGCTCGAAAAACACCAACAATGTGTTTTCACATGCTGGACCCTGGCATGTCATTCCATACATTCCTCTAAAAATACAAAGGGAAAGAGGAAATGTCTCACTGTTACAGTCAACAGAATGCAGCTTTAACAATGGAAACCAACTGTGGATTTATATCAAAGTCAAACAAAGTAGTTCATGACAAATACTGTTTATTGAGTACTTAAAGTAGATGCCTATTAAACAAGCATCTTGTCAAGGTACCATGGTAATACATGTTAACTATTACTGGTTATTCAAAATAATACTTGGTGTTTTCACACTTAAAAGACATGGGCATAAATGAAAAAAAAAAAAAATCCTGTGCATTTGGGTTGAATTCCTTATTTGGCACACCAATAAGCAAATGATTCATCTGTCATCCACATGGTTAATTTTAGACATTCATAAATTCCTTAAAATATCATGGCCAAAAAACAGTATGTGATGTTTAATCATAGCACCCGTCTCCTGAAGTTTTAAAATTTGCCAGACTAGAGTTACATCAGCAGATGGTAGTAAATGTCAGAAGCATAATGCAGCTAAAGGGTGTTTAACAAAACACAATTCATAGTGTGCAGACCAAAGGTCTGTACAGGTCAAGTGTAAAACACTAATTATTATCCTGTGCATTGGTGTAGACTGAAGCAACCGAGCCACTGTCAAAATGTGATTGCACAAAGATGACCCTTTGGCAAGAAAGATAGGAAAACAGTTGGATGATAAAATAAAAGCCTATCCCTCTCATAAAAAACTATGCAAGTACAATGACAGAAAATAAGGCACAGAGAAAATAAATATGTAAACTGTTAAGTAATTGGCTACAGAAATAGAATATAAGACTCATTTTGCTGGTGTTAATTATACAACAGTAACTATAAAAACAATGTTAGATGTTTCATATACCATGAGTCTAAAACATTTCCACTGATTAAGTAACAACATTCATGTTCATGTGTTGTAACAAACCAACTGACACTGAGATAACATTAAAATGATTTGATTGCATAATTTAAAAAAAAAAAACTACAAAGAAAATGGTTATGTTCTAGAGATTAAATATAAAAAAAGTCTATGAAATACAAGAGTCAAAAGAGAACAAAGTGACAAGCACTCTTATGACACAGCATCATCTGGCTGCTGGCTAACAAGGGCTAAAAATACCAAGATGTGTTGCTGTGAGCGAGACATACAGCCACCACCACAGTCCCCCGAGAGCATGGAGAGGATGCTCTGACATTAGCAACCATGAGGCCTCTGGAGTAAATGTTCCCCAGTGGGAGCCCTTTGTTTCCCCTGACACCATTTCTTAACCCCAGGGCAGGCACATTCTTCTGTAACTGCAGCGTAAAATTATGCTGCAAGATGGCTTTAAGTCAAAGAAAACGTTCAAACTTGAGAGTTAGCCATCTTTGTGCACTTGCCATGAGATCTGCTGCTGTATCTTTACTTTTTTCCATATCTGAGATTTCATAAGCTGGTTCTGAATCCTTTCCACTAGTGTTATGAGGAGGGGAAAAAGGGACATCACCAACTGGGAAATCAATCACAAAGACCCAAGAGGTTTGAGTACCTCCGCTACTTAATGTTGCGTTTAATGCAATACCGTAGCAACTTGTTGATTCATTTTGTGCAACTTCTCAACGTCATTATTGGGATGACCATCATGTTTTAATTTACATATAATGGCACCATTGTTAATACTCTTGTGCAACATCTTCAATGGAGGAAAAAAAAAATCCTGAAAAACACAGAGCAAGATTTTAAAGATTTCAGACCAACTGAGACACTGTCGATAAGTACAACCATCAGAGAAAATCTGTCATTTTTTTCTAACAAATGTTTACCATTCTAATATTTAATTACAGTATATATAATATTTCCTAGATTGCACATTGAATAGTGTTACCATTTAAGACTGATTAAGTCTCCTGTCCCAGAAATCATCTGCAATATATTTAAAATGTAGCCCCTCCCCATTTGATTGGTTTTAAGACCAGCTGAGCTATTTTTCACTACCACTGTGGTTTCACACCTTTTTGTTATGATCAGAAGGGTGCAAAACTGAAGAATGTTCAACAAGGAATGATATAACAGTGTGTGGAAAAGGAAGTTTTTCCTCTTCATACATTTACTGGCTTTCCAACCACTGTGCTCTCAGCTCTTCCACCTCTCTGCCATACCAGTCATGAAGCTTGGAAAAGCACCCAGTGCCTGGGGAGACGGAACTCTCCAGTGATGCTCCTCTTCTCCTTGGGGGTACTGGAGGAGCCCTTACCCCATCTGCTCCACATCCAGTGCTAATCCCAGAGTCAGTGCTGCCCTCCCATGCTACACAGGAAGAAGCTCCATCCACAAAGCCATTTGCCAAGGTACCTGGTGCTTTACTCCATGCCACCCCGTTCTCTTTGAAGGTGTGATGGCCCTCATCCAGGAGGCTCTTTTGGCCAGAGGCTGACATGGGAGGGGCACTTGATGCTGATGATAAGGATGATGATGATGATGAAGAAGAAGAAGAAGAGGAAGCCCCAGACCTGGACCTCGCAACCTGGTTACGCCTGGAGGCCTTCGGCTTACACGGGAGGCCTCCAGTTGCAATGCAACCAACTCCAGCTGCTTCTTGGATCTCCTCCAGCTGCCTCTCCAGCTCCTTCACCACCAGCCTCATATAGTCAAAGCTGGCCCTTGACAACGCTTTCACCCATGACTCCATAGCTGCTTGGTTCTCAGCTGCCATCTTGTACACCCGAGCTTTGGCACAGTCAAACTTGATGGCAAAGGCAAACTCCTCAGCTGACTCACACAACTCCACAGTGCATCCCTCGAGGACAATGACACCGATGGGCTCACGGCTGTCACGTTCCTCAAAGTAGAAGAGCATGTTGCCCTTCAGCACAAACCAGCGGCGGTGATAAGCCGTGTTACGCTCACCCTTTTTGAACAGGAAACCAGTCTTGTCTGGCGGTGAGTCGCAGGTTGCATAGTGTGCTACGCTGCGTTCGTTGAGCTTCATCCTTTCTCCTTTTCCACAGCAGAACTGTTATTTATCTACGGAACACAAAAATACAATTACTGTCAATACTTCCGTAACATTTATCTTACAGTAAACACAAGGCGATTCAATTTCTTAGCTCTAGTTGAAGTTGTTCAGAGCAATGTCTAATGAGAAGTACCATCCTTTTTGCCTTTGATGTAATGTGACATATCTTTAATTGTCTTGATTACATAGAATTAAAGAGGATAATGGTGACATGGCATGTTTTAATGACAGAGGGTGGTCAGTTCCCAGTGTCAGGTGCAGCAAAGAGACAAATTATACTGTTATACAGTGTTGTATACATAAAACAGGACATACAGAGTCATGCAACCTAATCACCCCTGATCTCTTCAACACTGACATCCTGCCAACTATGCACAAGGAACATATCATGTGTAGCTTCCACAGTATACGGATGCAGACGCATGACTGGAAATGCAATCATGCCAAAACAAACATGCTGATTTAAAAACAAGATACAACAGGGAACAGCTTTTAGATTATACACTGCCCAATCACATGTGCAGCAGTAAACCAGGATTTAAACTTTCCCTCTTTGTCAACAACTAATCTAGTTTTAATCCAACCTCAAGAAGGAACAATTAAAGTTAAAATGAGGCTGGACTTTGGCATTACCTTCGAATGCAATCTCATAAATAACGGTTGTGTTGCGTTTACTGACAGATAGTCTATCTTAACACACATTTTTGACTTACTTCCTCATATTCAGGTGTAGTTTTCCTTGTGTTCTCCCACCACATCTGAATCTCACAGCTCAACACGTCTCCATCTACTCCTGTCTTTTCCAACCTGAAGATTGAAAACAGCACTTTGTTACAGACGTGACAGACTCAGATTCCATGTGTTACCATTCTATAAACGTGGAAATGACGGACAAATTGGTCAACGACAGGGTTCTTTTAGACGTTCCAGGTTAGCAGCTTTTTCCACTTCTGTGTGCAAATCTGCTGGAATGATTCAGTCTCAAACTAGCTGGTTGGCGGGTTTGGTCACAAGGTTTCCGACACATCAGCAGTTTTCAGGCATTACTCCTCGGCCACAGTAACTGTAACAGCCAACGAGAGATACAGGTTCTAATCAATGTCCCCGAATATGTTCTTCTGTCTCAGGGTACCGACTAGCCTTACGCATTTAGCCGCTTTAGCCGCTTTAGTGGACACAAATGTGCATCCATCAGCATTTTAACTTCATCAAACCGCTGAGTACTAGCTAGCCGTTAAAGCTGCGTGCGCGAGGACAGCAAGTTAGACTCACGAAAATGAAAACTATTATTTACTGTAATACCTTCTGAACCAGATAGTGCCCCTTCGAAAGGTAGATAATCTCGCCTCTATTTTTTTTTTTTTTTTATCTCTTCCTGCTTTCTTTTTCCCCGTCCCTGTCACGTGACTATCAGGGAGGCTATATGTTGTGGATATGCGGAGTGCCCGAATGGGCGGAGTCTCCCAGTCCAATAAATGAACTACGTGGATCCGGATGACCCATTGATTAAAACATACGCACCCCCACTTTGTCCTTGGATAGCTGCAGCCAAAGCACCTGCATGGATCACTGATGCTTCCATCAAAGCGTTTTATTAACCCGAGCTATCCCGTTTCCACTGGATGCATTTTTTTCTGACATTTCTGGCTTTTGGTGAGCATGTGTTCTCACTGTTTTTTTTTTTTTGTTCACCACACATTTAGGGTGACCACATCCCAACAAACCAAATGTAGGACATAAAATATGTTTGAGAAGGACAACTTGTAATGGAGACTCTTATTGAGATGTAATTCCTTATGTTAATTTAAAAGAAAATAAAACTAACACACTTACAAACACTAAAACAGATGATTTTGTGAGAAACTTTCAACCACACTAACGATGATTTCACATATTCCCTTCAAAATCACAAAGGCAGACATTGTTTCAGTATGTGGAGCATTGGACAAAAGGACAAAATACTTTGCAGTCACTCAAAAAGTAGGACATGTGGGAATACTACATACATTCATTTGAAGGGGTGCAGTACAATATCCATCCATCCATCCATCCATTTTCTTCCGTTTATCCGGGGCCGGGTCGCGGGGGCAACAGTCTACAAAATACATATTATTATTATTATTATTAGTAGTAGTAGTAGTAGTAGTAGTAGTAGTAGTAGTAGTAGTAGGTGTTCATGTTTACACACATTAGGCCATTATGAATCAGTGTGGATAATTCAGAGCTGTTTTATATATCAATACCCCAGTGCAAAAAAATTCACCAAATATTAATCAGTAAAACTCAGAGTTACCATTTAATATGTAAAAAGGCTTAAAAATAAATACATTGGCTTAAAATGCCATTTTCATTGTCAATCAGTGATGCGTAATGTTTAAGTGCAATATTATTTAGAGCAATGTTTCCCGACCTGTGTGCCGTGGCACAGTAGTGTGCTGTGAGAAGTCATCAGGTGGGCCATGGAAGATTATCCAATTTCACCTAATTGGTACTTTAACATCCTCACTAAGAAAAAAGCAATGAAAAAATGTTTTCTTTACATTTTTTATTTCCTTGGGGCACTGATAACAACAATCAAACATTTTTTTAAACAAAAATAGATGTGTTATAAATATTTATTCTAGATGTTCTAGACATATGTTCTAGAAATGTATTCATCTCTACCACTCTACTGAGTGATCCGAGTGGTA
>JAQQZY010000029.1:31408896-31421651 GCA_030068375.1 Ostorhinchus rueppellii | reverse complement strand
GACAAACTGTATTTTACACCAATTATTTACATGTATTGATAGGATTAATGGATCAACAGGTGTTAAACAGTTTAGATCAGTAGATGCTTCTTGGTCGCCAGTGACTGTTTGGATCTTTATGGGTGAAGGGATGTCATTGCTATGTTTAGGTTTTATGAACAATAGGAAAACAAAGGATTTTCATTCATTTCATATGGCTCAAAATTCTACATTAAAGGTGGGGTCTGCAATGTTAGAAAAGTGGCTCGAGCAGGCTACATTTTGAAAAGACACAATTCAAAAGTCCCACCCCGTTTCTTCAGACCCTGTCCAAGCTCTGGCTCAGTTTCTTAGGTAGGCGCTCCAAACTTCTAAGGACGTGCAAATAGGGGTGCGCGCTGACGTGGAAGGGGGCGGGACAAATGGCAGTTGACTTTGATAGACATATCACCGTTCAATCAATTTGGAGTGGGTGCTCAAAATGATTGGATGTTGTTTTTTTAGTCTTGTCGGTCTCACAGTTGATTAAACTTTTTGTTTTTGTGTGAGAGCATTTAATTAATTGTTTGCAATCGAGGTGTGAAGGAGATTTTTTTTTTTTAGCACAATAGTAAAAAAATGCTCCGGGAAGACATCTCAGACCTCACCTTTAACAAATGGTTATTTGTCCTCTGAAAGGTGCAGTTCTTAATAATTTTTTGCACTTCAAGTGGTCTGTGCAGATGATGTCTACTTTTATACCAGGGGTGGGCAATTCTGGTCCTTGAGGGCCGGTATCCTGCATGTTTTAGATGTTTCCCTATTCCAGCACACCTGATAGTCATCAGTCTTCTGCAGAGCTGGATGATAGGCTCATCATTTGAATCAGGTGTGTTGGAAGTGGGACACATCTAAAACATGCATGATATCGGCCCTCAAGGACCAGGATTGCCCACCCCTGTTCTATACTTTCCCTGTGTTTTTAGGCTGTAGAGCAGGGCTGTCCCATCCTGGTCCTCAACATCTACTATCCTGCATGTTTTAGATGTATCCCTCTTCCAACACACCTGACTCAAATGATAAACCTATCATCAAGCTCTGCAGAAGTCTGAGAATGGCCGTCACGTGTGCTGGAAGAGGGAAACATCTAAAACATAGGTGTCAAACATGTGGCCCGGGGGCCAAATTCGGCCCGCCAAAGGGTCCTGTTTGGCCCTTGATGAATTTATGAAATGTAAAAATTACACTGAGATGTTAACAATCCTTTTAGTTCAGGTTCCACATTCAGACCACTTCAATCTCAGGTAGGTCAGAAAAGTAAAATACTAACATCATAACATATAAACAATGACAACTCCAAGTTTTTCTCTTTTTAAATGTAAACATTTTCATGTATTTACATTAAAACAAAGTATAATTTAGCAAAAAATGTGAATAACCTGAACAAATATAAAGAACCACAGTAATCTGTAAGTTGTAATGTACATGTGTAAATGATAAACTGAGATGTAATATTAAAATTACACTTATTTGTTCAGTTTGTTCACGTTATTCACATTGTTTGAAAGGATAGTTTGTAGATGTAAACATTTTCATAACGTAATTTTACTTTTTTCACTCTAAGACATAGAGAAAAAGTTGGAGTTAACATTATTTATACATTCTTATGTTAGTATTTTACTGGTGCAGCCCACTGTGGACCAAATTTAGCTGAATGTGGCCCCTGAACTAAAATGAGTTTGACACCCCTGATCTAAAACATGCAGGATAGTAGCTCTCGAGGACCAGAATTAGACAACCCTGCTGTAGAGAATCTACTCCACAGTGCAGGTTTATGACTAATCCTAGGTGAGTTCAGACAGGTAAGATGGATAAAAACATGACTGATCACTGTAGTTACCAATCACTGATCAGATTGTGTCTGATGTCGCCTGGATTCTACCGCTCTACTCCATGTCTCAACATGAAGATTTGCAAGAATACTTCAGTTTTCCACAATGCCATGAAATTACATCAGTTTGAGTGGAATTTATATTTTGTCTAGTAATTTGGACTCAGAGGAGAGAGCTGCAGAAGGAAATTTTGTGTTTTCAATACTTGGGATTTTGTCGACTGTAGCTTAAAGGTATTTTGTGTCATTAACCTATTTTTAGACTACTACAATAAGTACAGAAAGTCAACAGAATAGACAGAAAAATAATGTTTTCAAGTCAAATTAAAACTAAGCAAAGAACTAATCCATCCAAATGTGAGCATATATATATACAGTAATATATATACAGTATACATAGAGCATCTCAGAGGGGAAACATGATCCTTTTTCCTCCACAACATTTATAATTGACTTTGCAAATTCATATGATTGAGGTAAAATAAAAATCAATACATAATATTAGTATATAATCGACTACTAATGAAAATGAATCTCACCATTTACAGCTGCTATGTCTCACAGACACACAAGATGAACACATTAAAGCACTGAGATGATCATGACAATAGTAATGAAGTCATAAATGGACCTTTCTAAACTTCTATGTACATCTCCTAACACACAGGTGTCAAACATGCGGCCCAGGGGCCAAAACCGGCCCACCAAAGGGTCAAATCCGGCCCATGGGAAGAATTTGTGAAATGCAGAAATTATAGACCAGTCTTTTACAAAAAATGGGAAGAACCTGAACAAATCTGAAGAACCTGAAATGTCTAGTATGTCTAATTGTACTAATATTCTGTCTGTTACTAAATGCTTTGTGCATTTGTAGATCCACTGTGTTCTGTAAGTTGTGATGCACATGTATAAATTATAAACGAAAGCACAATATTGTTGAAATTGCACTTGCCCCTGAACTAAAATGACTTTGACACGCCTGTCCTAACAAATGCATAGTGTAGGATTCAGCAGCCTCTAGTGGTTAAAATGCAGACTACAACCAAACACAAATATTGGTATTTAGGAGCTCTGGATTGCAGTAGCACCATGGTGATACAACATAACATACTCTTTGCAAAAAGTATCTGTACTTCTGTAGAAATAAATCGCCTATTTTAAGGCAACAGCCACAAAATTGTTATTTTCATGCGATTTTAGAGCAATGAAAACATAAGTATGAACATAATTTTTCACATCCTCCTAAATCTTACACTGAACTTTCAAATACAGTGCTTTTATTTGTAACAGTATGTTCTTACAACGTCTTTGACACAAGTAAAAGATCTGAGTACTTCCTCCACTGCTATTAGCCTCGGAGTCTGCAGTTGCCTGGTTTGAGTCTGTGTTGAGCAATTAAAACACTGAAAATTCACATCAGCACACCAGTGTCCCTTACTGCACTGACATATTCTGTGGTATACTTCTTTTCTCAGCTTCCAATTTGTATCTGCATGTGTGCAGTTGTTGCTGCCACACTCTTTAAGACTCATTAATACAAAGTAAATACATTGAATCTTCTCCTGTCAGAGTAATTGTCCTGAGAACACACCATCATCTAACTGTGCACATAAAGACAAAGAGCATGACTATTTCATAATCTCCCTTTCATGGCCTTTCTGCTGCCCACATGTCTGCTTTCTTTCTCATTTTTCTCACGGCTGACTAAATACTGATCCCTAATCCAGATGCTAATTTTAGACAGTAAGGTTAGCAGGGTCATGCATTGGATTTAGACATCCGTGCCTTCTATTTCATAACATCAGCATTAAATCTCCATGTTTCACATTCATACAAAATGTCTGACCCTTAGAGTTGACCCTTACACATGTGTTTACCACAATATCTCTTTTTTTAATCATCAAAATAGACAGAGCAGCAGTTCGGACATTTGTCAAAACTAACGTTGCTACAAAGGCTGGCTGAAGCAAGGCTGTTATCTCTCGTAGTCTAATCCAGCTAATTAAGGGCATCGCTGGGAGGAAGGTGCTACTATTCTCATCCAACTCCGGGGTATGCTGTCTCTCCATCTCTGCCAAAGCGACGTGTGGATTTACACAAACCTATGTACACACAATGTGCATGCATACAGGCACACACAAATAGTCTTAAATTCCTCTCTGCACACAAAGTTTACTTATGAAGTTGGGACATATGCATTAAACACTAGGCTTATTAATATACCTGATAAACGCAAATAAAGCAAACACTGCTCACATAGACTGTGAGGGCTTATAATGCTTTGCCTTTAAATTCCCTTGTGGAGGTAAAGACCTGCCTAATTTGCTCTGCTAGAGGTTAGAACCGAGTAATTCACTCCTGACTTCACCGATATCTCAGGTAGATGTAATGGGATGGAAGTCTGAAAATACGCAAAAAAGTCGCACATGCAATATGTGACTGCACCAGCTTTGGTTTTGACGACAGGAGACATTCACTAGATTTAACTCAGCAAACAGTTCAGATCCTTCCATGATTAAAAAATGCAGTGGTTAACTAGAAAAGCACTCGGAGAGCGGAGACCTCCACCAAGGCAGCTCAGTGCCCCCATGCCCTATCTCCCAATGACAAAGAAATCTTTAAAAAAAAATTTCCTGGATCCAGACAGTGATCTGCATCACCACCGAAATTTAATCTGTTGTTCCTCATCCCATTTCTAACATTTCCTGAAAATTTCATCAAAATCCATCCTTAACTTTTTGAGTTATGTTGCTAACTAACAAAGAAACAAACAAACAAACTCTACTGATTACATAACCTCCTAATTATTCAATTATCTGGATCAGTCTTTGGTATCTTGTAAAACCTTTTAGAAACATGTCCTGTATTTTTTTCCTATGTGCCCGGACCATTCTTTGTGGAGTTATATGCACAAATGCCAAAAATGGTCCGATCTCACAATGTTATAGAATCATTTAAAAATCTCTGGATCCAGAGGGTGATCCAGATCACCACCAAAATGTAGTCATTTCTTCCATATCCCATTTCCAACAATTCCTGAAAATTTCATTCAAATCCATTCAGAACTTTCCAAGTTATTTTGAACACAACAAACAAACAAACGAACAAACAAACAAACAAACAAACATATAAACGTCGGCAAAACCATAAACCTCCTTGGCAGAGGTAATAATGTTTCAGCTGGGACAGGTTATTTGACTCTAACTGCAGTGAGTGTCCTCTCATGTCTTTAACATCAAAAAGACTGGAGAGTGTCAGGATTGATCAGGATCATTAAGTTGGTGACAGAATGGTTCAGGGAGAATAAGACATCACTTCCAAACATGGATTAATCTCCATAAAGTCCAGACTCTAATTCAGGATGTGATGAAGACTTGATGCAGCGTTCTGATTCTGCTTAATCAATAATCAAACAATGAATACAACTATGGATGGAAAAATATTATGAACCTTATTGTGAAAAACATATATCACAGTGAATGTGTCCTGTAATCAAAATCAAAGACGCAGGAGTGAAATATTGCATGTGCGACTTTTTTTTTTTAGGTCGTGCAGTGTAGATGCTTATTGTAAAGCAGTCAGTAGATACACATCAGACCTGCAGTTATAGACTCAAAAATTGTGTTTGATAATTAACTGTCAGACATATAATTGCGATCAATGCTTTGTCTTTTTCTGTTCATTTTGTGGCACTGTTAAATGTAGTATATGCTTAAGTGTAGTTATTTACACTCAGGCAGCGTATCTAAGAACAAGGAGTCATTTACTGGCATTAAACTCCAGGACACACTGAATAAAAATAGAGTTATTGTTTAGCTTTAAGGCTTTGTAAACAAAAACTGTAAAGGGCAGATTTGAGATAACCTAAAGATACACAGCCTATTACTAATATGTGCTAATAATATATACTAATATGTAGAGAAATGACGCCATCAGAGGATCAACAGTAGAAAAATGAGTAGAAATGATGATGAAATTTTTTTTTCTTAGATGCTTTCATGCAGCTAAATCAAGATAATTATATCACAATTATGCAAAATAATAAAGGTGAGCTGAAATAATAATGTGACTCTAACATAATTGTAATTGTTTGACTCCAAAAGCCTTAGACATTAGGGAGACTAAATGATAAAGTGAGACGGGGTAAGATCTCACTTGTCTGTGATTCACTGACGCTACCCTGGGCTGTCTGATAACACAATAATGACAATTAACAATAATGATTAATGTATATGACTGGAATGTTAACATCACAGAAATCTTTGTTATTTATTTATTTAATGTATTTTTGTTTTGCTTCTGGCATATTTTGATATTACACAAAAATTTTATGAACATAAAGAAGAGTTTAAAAGCACGAATATCCCAAAAATCAGCCTTTAAACTGAAATTTAATAATGTCTTGAAAGTTTTAGTGATATTGACAATTGTGGTGACAATTTGGACATATACTGCAGCTCTAGCTTCAAACTGTGAATCTAGACATATTTTCAGATAGACGCTAAAGGTTGATTAGTATACATGTCAAAGTCATTTATTGTATTTCCAATCCTGCGTATTAGTTTTTGAGGTTCACCGAGTTGTACTGATGCGTCAGTATAAAGGTTTAAGAAGTGAATGCCTTGAATGAAAAACTCTGCATCAGGTACAACATGTTCTGAAATTGAGATGCATTGTTTTATCCTTGCATCAGCTAAACCAGATTTACGCATATATAATTATTAGTACAAGCACTTTGCCTTGTTATTGAATAAATGGGATCAATAATTTGTGACTGGTAATTTAATATTTACAGCCAGATTGATTGATTCCTCTCTAAGCTGTTTCCCCAGCGTGTCTCGGGTCTCCATTGCTGTCAGTCCAGCTATGTCTCCAGCCAAATAAACAAAGCTTTAGGCTGCTAACACAGCTGGGTTAAGGCATAGTCCAAGCCTGGCTTTACTTTAAAAGAATTAATGAGATACTGAACTGTAGTACAAGAGAAACTAATACAGGATGCATCTTGCAGCTTTTTAGGTCATTTTCCATGTTGTCTTCTTCAGAGATATTCCTTTATATTTTTGTAAAGTATGTGTATACACTTGGGTGAGGAGTTATTTCCTTAAACTCTATGTGAAGATGTCATAGATAGATCTTTAGGGCTTTAGAAGAAATATGATGGAAACAGGTTTTCTTGTTTCATCCACAAGGACATGAATTAATCAGAATCCCACTTTGAAAGAACTTCCTGAATTCCAGACTAGTTAGTACCGAGAGCTTCCACAAAGGAACAGACACAATTAAGTTTCAGTGTTGTTCGCACTGTCTGTCCTTAAATTTTAAAGTCCCAGTACATTTCCCAGTCAGTGATGACTACCTTCAAACACTACAGTGAACAAACACAAATATATAAATTTACATAAACAAATAAAAGAGAAGCCAGTGTAAAGAGACAGTTACGCAACATGCTCTCTTTTCCCTCCCTTTCTCTTTTTTCTCTACCTTACACACTCATGCACAAATACTCACCGCTGCTTCCTTATCTGTGTGTGTCTGCATCTCAATGCCCATGGCGATGCCTTTCTGTCTGTTCCACTGATGTTCTCCATCCTTTAGTTTTCTGTTTTCCCACCCTGTCTCTCTGTTTGGATAATCCAAAGTTCAACTGGAGTAGAACGCACTCATTTAGTAGAAAACACTATGAATGATTCAAGAATGTTTAAGTCCGACACATTTAGGGGTCTGGCGTCAAACCGTGGTGGTGGTTGATTTGCGTAGGATTGTTTTCTGGGGCTTGAGGGAAGGAGGATGAGGAGGCACACAAGGTGGAGGAGTGTTTGTTGTCGGTGGGAAACTGTGGCTAACTGGGAGACAGCCATTTTCCAACATTAGTTCATGAGACAGAGCATGAGGAGGAGGGGAGGAGGAAGAGCAGCAATGCACAGGGCTGAGTCTTAAGTCATTTAACTCAGCCTGTAAATGTAGTTCTGTGTCATCTACATCATATTGGAGGTCGCAGTCTGGGCAGTAACCATGGTACTGGACCTTCTCACTGAAACGGACCCGCTCTCGAGGCTCTCTGCTGGGTGCCTTGGGGCATTTGTTCTTGTCATGGCGGAGGAGAGGCATGGGCCTGGGCAATGTGGGAACAAGCCCTGACTCAGGAATCCCACTATCACCAGAAATGAAACACGGCGTCGAAGAGAACAAATCCCTGTTTGGTTTCACTGGAAACACCCCGCCGTTCCTCAATAAAGACCCGTTTGCCTTGGATAGATTCCCTGATAACACTAACGTCGGATGAGGCAGATTCTTTATGTTATGATCCTCTGCTCTTAGAGGGGTCTGTCTGGGTGGGGGTAAGGGTGGGTGGGGTTTCTTGAGTACAGTCAAGACTGCAGGAGGATTGACAGGGACCGGGGTGATGGATGCGGGTGGTTTGAAAATGCAATCCTCGGCGAAGAGCTTCATCTTCTCAAGGCTGGAAGCAGTGGTGGTTGTGGTGGTGGAGCTCGAGCTGGAGTTGAGGGTGTCTGTCTTGGAGCTGTCTGTTAGCCCGTCCTCCTCCAGCTGCAGGTCACAAGTCAGGGTGTCAATGTCATGAACAACCTGGTGATGAGAAGAGGCATCATCACTATAAGTGTGGTCAGCAAGAATGAACAGTCAGGCAGGGGAGGATGAAACGACAAGAACAAAACATGACTGATAGTAGATAGTGATTCAAGACATAAATTCCTATAAATCTCATGTTTAACGGTCCTTCCAGGTGTAATTCCTCTAAGGCGGGGGTGGGCAACCCTGGTCTTCGAGGGACGGTATCCTGCATGTTTTAGATGTATCCCTCTTCTAACTCACCTGATTCAAATGATGAGCCTATCATCCAGCTCTGCAGAAGCCTGATAACGACTGTCAGGTGGGTTGGAAGAGGGAAACATCTAAAACATGCAGGATACTGGCCCTCGAGGACCAGGATTACCCACCCCTGATCTAAGGGTAGAGATAATCCTATCATCGCTATATACAGAACTGTGCAAAAGTCCTAGGCCAACATTAGGTTTGCTGTTTTACTAAAATTCTAATACCACACATGCATTTATCAGTGTCTGTATTAAGATCCAATCTGGATTAATGTGTAAGCAGCAGTAAAAACAAATGCTTCAGGGATAAAACGGTTTCTATAAACCAAAGAGCGAGTATTTACTGTGACCTCCCTTTGCCTTTTAATCCTTTTGTTCAGACAATTTGAGATTTATTGCATTAATTTTCTGATATTTTACACCATTTTTCATTCAACATGTCAGATGTTTCTAATTGCGCTGCTTATTGTCATGGGGTCACAGGTCACACTAAATAGTCACTTTAACCATTACGACCCATTTAGTTCAGTTTCTTTTGTGTCATTTAAGGCTGTGCATATATTCCCAGTATTTTCTTGTTGCATCTGAACAACAGAGAATGAGAAATCGATATGTATGCTCATTTCAATCCAGTAAAAAGCAATGGCTTCTGTAGAGTTCTGTACATCTATGGTTTTCCACACGAGTGCCAACTTTAAGATAACATTGTTTCCTGGTAAATGTTGCTGCACAATGACATCCAAACAAGACCGGCCCAATGCATTTGTGCTTTTTTTTTTTTTTTAAACACAATGATGATCAGTAAGCCGATCTTGTCGCGTGTATGCTAGATCTAAAATGGCTAATGGATCTTTGCAAAGCTGCTTCTTTGGCTGCTGAAACACGAACAACTGGCCTTAGAGGAAAAAGGGTACAAGACTTTTTGCTTGACAGCCTCTGAAGTTCTTAACTGGTGAATTGGAAATCTCATTATATAAAATTTAGAGATGCATTTTAAAACATTTTGGTTTTTAGACATTGATTTATGAGATTGAGGATTAAGACAACCCACGCTTAGGAGAATAGAGCGTCACTGCAATTTATGGGAGCAGCCATGAGCCTGCCAGACTCTGACTTAAGTGATATACTGCTATAATCCCATGCACCATCAGGACTAGGTGAAGAAACAAAACCGACTGCACCATGAAAGCCGAGAACAGACAAAAAAAACTAGCTTTCGGGATGAATGAAATACATCTCTTTTGCATATAAAAGACAGCAAATGATGAAGACAAACACAGGTACAACAGATGGAAAAGGGCGCTGAGCACATGCAATACACAAGTCAGAAATTGATAAAATCTCAAAATGGTGCAGAAAACAAATCCTCTTGGTATTAATTCAACACAAATAACCATTTTTGACTGAGAGAAAACCTAACATTTAATAAAGAATTTGAATTGTTGCAAAAATAATATAAGAAATTCATTAATTTGTTCATTGCAGTGAGCAAAACATTCAAACAGAGGCAATATAGCAGTAATACAGCTCTGGACATAATGTTCAGATGTGGAAAGGAAGACATCAAATGTGATATATCTCAGTCAACACTTCTTGCAAAACAGTGAATCATACAGTATAAACACGTGATTAATTTTCAACCTACATACAGATGTAGGTTGAGTTGAAGGAGAAGAGCTGCAAGAAAACTATAATTAAGACAAAATGGTAGAAATGCTCATTTTCATGTGCATCAGACTGTCATATGAGCGTTGGTTTCAGGGTTCTAAAATATTTGTTTGGATCCAGAGAGATACACAATCGCTTTGCACTCCAAAAGGAAATTTGTTTTCAGAGATGGAAAGGTTCAGGTTGCAAAGAGAAATATTAAAGAACACTAAAGGTAGAAAATGAGGTTTGTCGGCACCTTGAAGCCTGGTCAGAGTTACAATAATACATACGTACATTAAAACCCATAAACAAATGTTTTTTTTATTATTAGACCTTTATTTAACCAGACAGAATCCCATTGAGATCGACATCTCTTCCACAAGGGCGACCTGGCCAAGAGGTTAGCAGCACATACCATGAAAGGAAACAGCTTTTACAAACAGGTAGGAACAATAAATTAAAACAAATAGTAATAATATTGTAAGAACAGAAAAGTTAGACAGTTTTTTAAAGCACAGTTGATAAAATTTTGTTGAGGTCACAGCAATTTAAAAACACAAGCACTGTCCGATTGACTCTCGCTGTCTTATCCGTAAGACAGAGCGAAAAGCTTGAATTGACATTAGTTCTGGCATTTTCAGCTCCACCTGAAGTGTGTTCCAAGCAGAGCTAAAAGCTAAAAGCTCGCTTCCCTAATTCACTTCTAACTTTGGGTACATTCAATCAGTGCACATTATAAGACCGTAAAGAATATTGACTGGTTGATCTTTGGAGAAAACAGGATAAGTACAACGGAACCATACCTCGAAGACCTTTCTAGGTTAAAGTTAACTAAATTGAATTCAAAGACGGCCACTCAGCTTTAGCATGTAGTTAATAATGATGAGTGAGGCCATTCCAACCAGTAAAAAAGCATAGTGCACAATGGTAAAGAGTATATAACGACTGTCAACATTTTGTCCCTTGAGAATCAGCTGGTTGGAGTTAAACATATCAGGACATTCTAAAATCATTTAAGTTTATGTCCCAAAGTGCTCAGCTCCAGGCTAAACATCTACACACACTCACACCTTGTCTGCATTTATTCTCATAGTTTAACACCACAAACAAGGTGTCAAATTTTTTACGAGATTGATGCATATTTTATTCATGCAGCCAAATATTTTACTATTTAGTGCGTGACTGTCAGCCGTCTCTGGAAGCTAAGTTGTCATTCTTTATTATATTTTCCTATTAAGAGCCAAAAAACACCTAAAAACATTTAGTTCTATGTCCTGAGTGGCGCTCGTTTCAAATCAGGTACTTCTATGTCCAATCAGGGGCCATATCTGGATCATGTGACATTCGCTCAAAATGGCCGTGGAGCACATGTAGAGCACAAAATGAAAAAAAAAAAAAAAAATCTATTTTGATCCCTTCTGAAAATATAAAATCAGTATAAAATATGTGTAATCACTGACTAAAACGTTCTTAGTTTGTTCATACCTTTTTAAAAAACATCTCTGGTGGGCATAGAACTTCCTGATGTGGATCATAAGTGAAACCTGTAAAGGCACCAGGTCCGATGTTGGACATATTTGACCAAGGGCAACTTCCATACCTCGGAATCAGAAAGTTCTATGTCCATTTTAAACTTCTTCTATCTCTAAGCCTATGGAGATTTAGAACATGTTAACAATATGCTTAGGGTACCTTCCACAGTCAACACTATTCCACACAAAAGATGATTGATAACTCTCTAATTATCAGAGATTGCAGGTGAAATTTTCAAACTCTGTTTTCTCAAAATGAGGAAAAGTGGACGTAGAATCAGCTGATTCTCAAGGGACGATTTGGCTGAGGCATTCATATACAAGACATCACAATAATCTAACATCAGTAGATAATAGCTGTTACCAGGAATTTACACGATCTGACTGAGAAGCAGGATTTATTTTGATAGTAGAAAGCTATCTTCACCCTCAATTTACAAACCAGGTTTCTGACGTGGATTCGGAAGGAAAGCTCGTGATCTACCAGAAAACCAAGATATTTATAAAGCGTCAGCGATGTTTGAAATGACCCACACAGCAGCAGAATGACACTGCTTTTCCCAGACAATGAAACTGAAAACAAACCTCTCTATTCATCACATCGAAATGATAACACCTTGGACACTGGAAGCTTTTATTGATCTAAGGTGATGATGTGACATTTTTGTTTGGTTGCTCCGTTCTGTGTTTTGTTTAATATTTTCTATAGGTATGTTCTGTATTTTTAATTATTGTTCTTTCTAAGTAAGGAGATAATAACAATGGATTAGATTTGTATTGCGCTTTACAAATCACCTTCTCAAAGCACTTCTACATTATTGATCCATTATTCATTCACTCTCACATTCTCCCTCTGGTGGTGGTAAACTACATTTGTAGCCACAGCTG
>JAQQZY010000029.1:31391071-31407740 GCA_030068375.1 Ostorhinchus rueppellii | reverse complement strand
CAGCTGTTTTGCAATGGAATGGAATGTATTGCGCATGCGCGTCTCAGAAATTGTGTAAAGAAAAACGGAAAATAAATCTTTTCAATTCCATTATATGAGTTTTGAGATCATTTGACAACAAAATCGAAATCGTGATCAAAATTCGATTAATTGCACATTCCTAGTTTCAAGGTACTGCAAAGAAAGCCATCCCACTTAAGTAACGGAAACATGACAATTCCAATCTTTACATGATTACACACTAATAAAAACATGGTTATTTTTATATTTAGTTCCACATTTATTCATTACCTTGAGCTTGATGAACAGTGATAAAAATGTTCAGCTCAACAGTAACCTATTTCTAATAAACTCATATTAAACACATGTTTTTATTGTTAAAATGTTTATGGGGAGGGACAGGGATGATATCAGATTATTAATCAGTATTGTTTTTTCTAGCTCTGAGCTCTATTACTGTTATTGAATCATCTACTATTATTATACTAAAATATTATTAAATCAACCTCTATGTGAAAATACAATTGTTAATAGTATATCTAATACATTTCTGTCATTATATCCTCTTAAATCCCACTAAATCTTAGACTCAGGACATTTAACAGACAAACTACAAATACAGGTAACCCATAAAGACTAAAACAGCCACCAATGACCAAAACCATCTACTGATCTAAACAATTTAATACCCACTGATCCATTGATCCTATCAATCCGTGTAAATAATTGGTGTAAAGTGCAGTTTGTCATCTTTTCATGGTCATCACATATGACCCATTTGGACGTTCGGAGGCTCTGTAGTTACCATGGAAACACCGTCATCTTCTGCAACATTAATTCACCAGTAAAACCCATGTAGTTGGATCAATGACAGTGGATGGACACACTTCTTATGTTTTTATGAACATACAGTATACATGGTCAGTAAATCAAATATAGGAAAATGCCTGATGATCATTAAAAAAGCAAAACAAAACACAAAATACAGAAGATAATGTCATAATGAATTTTGATAAATCACAAAACAAAGTTAAAAATAGAAAACAAAATATTAATGAAGTGACACAAACCTAACACTGGGTCTTTTATGGGTTAAATTCTGGTACAGTGGGTTTAACATCATCATGTTGTATAAACTGTAATAGGGAAAAAAAAAAAAACATGTCTAGTCTCTGTGCGTCCAAAAACATTCCCTTTTGAAGAAGAGTTTTTACTGCTTCAAAGCCCAAAAGTACAGTGTTGGACATTTTATGATTGGCCGTCTGACCTGTTGAAAATCCAGCATTCAGTGAGTCTCCAGAAAATCTAATGGATGCTATTGTAGGCTGAGCAGACCAGACTGGAGTTCATAGTGTCATCGTCGAAACACTGTCGAAATAACCTTAGCGAAATGTAGCTGTAAAGGAACTTAATGCATTTTTGCAGCATTCATAAAATAATTACAACAAGGACAATCTGCTTCCGTTCATTTTTTTGAATTAGTAATGTTAATTTCAGAGTACCCAGTACATTAGCCCCATTACTATCATCTAAGGGTTTAACATGCATATCCAAACAGTGTCTTGAGAAGAGGTTGAGAGGGAAGTGAAGGGGCTGATGGAGAGAGATAAAGCGCCAGAAAAAGTGGCTGACACAGAGAGATTAAGAGAAAGGGTATAGAAGGCAACAGAACCGAGCTCTCTGTGCCGTCTGTTAATGGATAATTTGTTGGGACACACACAAGGGACAAAACCAGCGCCCAAATGTAGCTGCTGCTGTAGGCCAGGCAGCCTCAGTGGCTGTGCCAAGCATCTGGGCCGGGTCCCTGCTCAGAGCCAAGCCTGGCTCCAAACCTGTCTATAAGTTATAACAGATAACTGCATTTCAAATGGATTATACCCCAAACAAAAGCCTCTGATAGTAACACCCCCTCAAGGTATGTGTTTAGTGTGTGTGGTGTCAGGATAACTGATCCTCTACGCAATTTCCTGCAAGCACAAAAGAATGAAAAAGAGAAAGTGGGCACATCAGAAAAAAAAAGAATCACAACAGACAGACAACAATACGTTCTTGTTCTTATTCATCTTTGCCGCCTGCTGTGAGAAATTGTAAACTGCAGAAAAATACAAAAGAAGAATAATTCAGCTCAAGTTGTGAAAGAGTGAAGGGAGCACAGACAGATGCTGTGACGACTGCCCATCCATAATGTAGGAAGCAGAATATCTACGCAAAGGGTTTTATTCGAATGACAGCCTGTCATGTTTGGGTGAGAGTTTTAGCACGGCAAGCCAGAAGCATGCTGTGTGGCCGGTAGAGGAATGTAAACATAAAAGCAGGTTAAACTGCGGGTTATTCCACTGGTGGAAGGACGGGATTCATTCATTGGCATTGAAAAGCACATGAAAGCATGTAGGTGAAAGAAGTGAGACACAGTACAGTGCGGGTTGGTGCCGCTCGATATTCCAGGCCTTCAGAGAATAACTTGTGAATAAAAGCATTAAATGTAATGTGCAGCTCCTTCAGTCCTCAGGGACCCCTTCACCCCTGTCTATGCATCAGTCAGATTGGAATCACACAGCAGAGTTATTCTCTTTAACAAGGATTCTTAGAAAGAAAGAGATAGACTGATATAGAAGAAGAGAAAGAGATAAAGAAGCGATTAATATAAATGCCTGCGATAAATACAGATAAGCAATGAGAGATAAGGAACGGCAAAGAGAGAGAGAGAGAGTGACAAAGATTGAAAGATAAAAAGTGAATGGAAAAGACAGTCACTCTATTATTTGGCAGGAGGTAATTTGCAGCAAACAACAGTCAGCATTAAGATGATGAAATGCAATGCAAAAGCGCCTTCCTGGTTTAACCAACTTGTCCATTAAAAATTAATTGTGATTAAATTTTTCTTACTTTGATCAAAGCCAGTGAGTCACGTTGAAACCGTCCTGACATTTCACACCCTAGATCCTCCTGTCTTTCATGTTGGAGATAATGATCACATACATTAGTGGGAGGGGGGAGGAGGTGGATGATCATGAGGAGGACTTGTGTATATATATATATATGTGTGTGTTTGTGTGTATATGTATGTGTAATATGTTTGCATGTGCATGTGTGTATGTGCTGTCACAGCCTTTTGCAGGCCTGTGTGAGGTAGGTGTGTAGATGTCACACTCTAATCTTAGAAAGAGCATCCTCACATCACATCAAGCCTGTGGAAATGCACATCAGCAGCCCATGGTGCACTGCTGCTCATACACCCCTGTGTCTCACGTTCATTTACCTCTTTGAGCTCTTTGGCTACATCCTTAAGGTCTCCCAGGATGGTTTCCAAATTCTCCACGATTGTCTTGATCTCCTTTTTCACTTGTACTTTGGAGACTACTCCTTCAGCCTCGGCATGTGGTGTCCCTGACATTCTTCAGTTTCTGCCACAGTCTAAGGCTACTTCGTAAAGGATCTCAAGTCAAATCCTTTGCTTGCCACGCTTCCACTTTGCCAGCGCATTTTTAGTCCTCCGTTCACTTTTGCTCCTACATCACGGCCAGGACGGAGCGAAGTGGCGTCGGGCAATGTTCTCCGTGTACGATGAGGCATGCGCAATAGAGCGTAACGCAAAAAATAACGCTTGTGTCAAAATATTCTATCATACTGTCTGCGAAAAGGGCGCTCGTCCACAGGTTTTTACACCTTTACATGATCATCCCCCAAAATGAGAACAAGCAAACAATGACGCGCCATGAATATCCTTCAAGTCCACAAAGCCTGAAATACAACATTTGGTGAGAAAATGCTACAAACGCACGCGTAAAAAAACTGGTTATAGTAGATCAAAAGGAGAGCACGAAGAAGAGGAAGAAGAAGAAGAAGAAGAAGAGGGGAGAGTATAGAGGCAGTTATCCAACCCGACACACCGCCGCTCGTTATTGTAATGATCCATAATCCTCTGGCATCGACTGTGTGGTAATACACTTCTCCTTTTCTGTCAAATATACGGCTCGACATCTAGGAAAGCCACCAGGTAACGACACCCCCGAGGCGCTTTCCTCCAAAAAACACCCCATCAGTTTCATCCTGCTTACATCGCAGCCTCCTTGGAGAGTCTGAGCAGCCGAGCAGAGGATGATGCTGCTCAGATGCTCTCTCTCTCTCTCTCTCTCTCTCTCTCTCTCTCTCTCTCTCTCTCTCTCTCTCTCTCTCTCTCCACAGCAGCCTGGAGTTTGTTGACACTCATGCATACACAGACCCAAGAGCCTGTCTCTTATTAGAACTTTAAGAGAGCGTCTCATTCATAATTACTATAGTAGTTTTCTCAACAGAACTAGTGGCTCTTTTCTTTTCTTTATTTTATTTTTTTTTTATTTAAATACACAACCGGATGGATGCCAAATCAAATATAATAACCTGACTGAGGTGGCCCAGGATCATAGAAGTCATTGAATGCACCGATCACTATGAAAATGATGACACTTTTTTATTATTATTATTTTTTTTATTTTCATTTGATTCGTCACCGTTTGCACATCCCACTTTTGAGCATCTCATGTTTAACTTACAAACGGCTACCACAACCTGAACAACAAACACAGTAATGTCAATAGAGACTCAATACCTCTCTGCAGTAATGATTTTGAGAAATAGTTCTGGAAGGCTAATGGTGGTGAATCATCCACTTTACACATCTACCAGGCAAGTTTTTTTCTTTTTATGTATTTATTAAATAGCACTTAATACTGTTAACCCAGCAGTGAATGCTCAAACAGTATACATGAGTTTTGATCAGGTTTTAAGCAGACGTGAATGTCTTTTGTGTCCATTGAAGAAAATAAAAATTAAAGGGAAACAACCAAACAAGTACTTTTTTTTAAAATTTATTTATTTTTTTTTTTACAAAAGACTAACTGGTAAATCTTGTAGTTTTATTAAGATGTGATAGAAAGAGAAACAGTGTGAATTTTAATAAAAAGTGCAATTTTGCCAATTTTTTATTCATGACAACTGCCAGAATTATGCGTAACCCACAATTTAATAACAATGATATATGTTGTCTCACATTCTCGCCACAGTTCACAGATAATTTATCAGGCATTTTTTTTGTCATGTTGATATGGACAGTCATTTTTTCAGGAGTTTTGTTTCTTGAGTCTTTAGTTTATGCCCAGTTGACATTGCTGATATAATTTCAGCCATCATGCTGCTTTATATCTTTGTTGTGTCAACATCTGTAGCTTCATTATATCAGTATTTTACTTTTAGGACAACCAATGATCATATTCGTCGTCATCAGTGCCAGCCAGCGCTGTGGCAAAAGAAAAAAGAAAAAGAGAGAATGATAAAATTAACATTTTTAAGTCGTTGTCTGAAGCTACTGATTCATAACAGTCAAAATAATCTTCCAATGCAGTGCAAAAGCTATCATCAAAATAAACACAATGAATGAGGAGTGAATAGGGTTAATAACATCTTGGTTTCTGATTGGCTGCCACTGAGACCGCCCCTTTCTCAACGCGGAAGTGAAACTTGTGGAAGTTCACCCTGCGGAGCTCAGGACCAGTATTGCTTTTGCAGTCGCTTTGCAGATTCAGACAGTATTATAGTCATATCTCGCAATTATGTCTTTGTCATTCGAGGGGAGAGTTGTGCTTGTTACTGGAGCTGGAGGAGGTAAAGTATCTGTACAAAAATGACAGCGGGTTAGTCAGGCTGTCACTGCTGCTATGTGTAAACAAGCTTCAGCTGGTTTTGTAACGTTAGCTTTGAGTGCTAACCTGCCATTATCCAACATTTAATAAGCCTTTTTTTGTCGTATTAGCTCTACAACAGTTAGTGTGTGTGTTAATGACTTCAAACACTGGCGAAAAGACCGTATGTCGCTTCATTCTTTCAAACAAGCAGACCAATATACAGTTTCTTCATTAGCAGCTTCTGTATTAATATTAGTATGCAACAAATACTGCATTAATATGCCTACTGTGTGATCTTTGACTGTGACCGTCCCCTAGAGGTCAAAGTACACGAGGTAACGCAATAGCTTATAGCACAGACAGATCCAGTGTGTGAAAGGGCACATGCAAAAATAACACAATAGTGGCTCAGGGTTGTTTGATCAGTTGTTCACCTATGTATTTTGTTCTCCTGCAGGCCTTGGTAAAGAATATGCTCTGGCTTTTGCTGAAAGAGGTGCCTCAGTTGTAGGTAAGTGAATTATTTCTGCCCTGTATCTTCTTAACTGATATTAATGTGGTGGACATGATGTGTTAGTGCAACCACAGCTTGATGCCATGCACTTAATGCAATATGGAGGAAAGTGAGCCCTCATACCTTAATGCGCAACCATATGTCAAATTACTCCAAATTTTTTTCTAGTTCTTGTAAACTTATATATGTACTGATACACTGTTGCCCAAAAAATTGGATTGATTTTGTTTTCAGACACATTCTTTTTTTAAAATTCATATTTATACACCCAGTTACACTCTACCTATCAAGAATGAATCGCATTGTCACAATCATTTCATGAGAAGAGGTAAAAATATTTGATTCCAACTTTATGGGATATGGTGAATATGTTAAGGTTGCATTAATCTTTAAATTGAACATGTTATACAGTATAGTTATTGTGTTTCAGTGTTGTTATTTTGTCTTCCTGCAATGAGTTTCATGTGGAATATTATCCTCTGTTTCGCTTCGTTGTCACTTGATAATGTGATATTTGGGTATTTGGTCAGAACCATTTGTGTGTTATAATCAGAATGTTTTATTTAATGTATTTAATATTAACACTGTTATTTAAAGCTTGTGGTGGTCCGTAGTGATACAGATAAATTACAGAGTAATTTATCAGTGGTGGTTCACAGATTGCCTTTTTGAATGTGACGGATTGAATACATTTTCAAATTTCTTAGATACAATTTTTAGTGTCAAATTTGAGTTATGTCTGAGGCATGGCTATAATGTAAAGAATACTATCGATAAAATTGGTTTTTAACTTTTTTGTACAAGTAGTATTTTAAAAAGGATAACGGTTTCATAAAATGGACAAATTTAGCTAAAAAACCAGCCCACTTGATAAATGATGTAAGCAAATTTATTTCATATGATTTTCACTTTTGCTTGATCTTTTGCTTTGACTTTTACTTTTTAGTAATCAAGAAGATCGATAACTGATATTTGTAGCTCATGTACTACACATTTGCTGTAAAAAAAGAGACTATCACTCAAACCCCAACAAAACTGTGCTAGTTAAAATAGTAATATCTGTCTAAATATAATAATTTTTCAGTGTGTGTCTTGATAAGATGCTGTCTAAGTGTGGACTCAATTTTTAGTGATCATGTAGGTCAATGCAGAGAATTGTCATGTTTATTTGAAGTTTCTCAGTATCACCTGATTAATTGGTTTGGCTGACAGGACAGTTTCCTACCTATTGGTACTGTATTGGTGGAGGTGTGGCCAACAGTGGCTGATACTTAATGTCACACAATTTGGAAATGTTGACATGGAGGGAAATAGTACAGACGTTAAAATGTATATAAAAAGAAAATAGCTTTAACCTTTTTTTTTTTTATTGTGAGTTTGATGGTCATCCCAAGACATATTTATTAATTTCTGTCAGTTTAATATGTAATTAGTAGGTATTTATGACTTTGGCTTGGTTTAAGAGCCAAGTGAGAGGTTTTTTCTTTTTTTGGGGGGGGGGGGTCAGAACAGTATTGGTAATTGAATCAGTTATTATTGCTTTCTCTACTCCTGCTGTTTTTGCATTAGCCTTAAAAAGCCACACATGGCCAACCTCTATTACAGTACCTCCAAAACACAACACTGGTTGGTTTACTCAGGAGTCTGCAAATATGTTCATCTGTTTCCATATGTGGGACAACAAGTGAATCAGTCGTATCAGGGCCACCATTTATTTTATTGGTAATCAGATTAGAATAAAATCCTAACCTCTACTTATCACTGCTATAGGCAGTAGAGTTGGATGTTGAGTTAGGCGATTTATTGGATAAGTTGTACCTCAGAATCAGCCAGAATTAAATATGGAGCACTTTGACCATTGCAGGGATCTTATTACTTTTTGTCGAAGTTCAGGTATAATCACATTCCTCACTCCTAAAACAATAAATTAGCTTTTCCTCAGCTGCCTGGGCTGAACTTGCCCTTGAACTCTGACAAGGAATCAGCTTAGCTACACTCTTCACATAACCTAATCAGGTGTGGATAATTGCAGAACTGGGCACATGATTGCTATTCTTTTTCTTCTTGTTGTAATAAAGTGAATGACCTTGGGGTAGACACTAAAGGGGGCGGAAAGAGTTCTGCAGCTGCAGATAAGGTGGTGGAGGAGATAAGAGCGAAAGGAGGCAAGGCTGTAGCCAACTATGGTGAGTTTGACTCTTCTTTTTTTGTCTCACACATCATTATCTGTCTTTTTGTGTAGTTTCTTCAATAGTAGTTGTTGTGTGATGGTACACCCAAAAACAATATTGATTTCCGTCTGTCTGGGATGCTTACTGATTGAGTGAGTGTCAAAGAAAAATGTTTCACCCCCGGGTCTTTGTGTGTCTCACATTTGTGAGGCATAAAACAGTTTAAAGAACAAAGTCGAGCAATGCTCATTTTATTTTGAACTTTGAAGAGTTATTTGTAGATGTACTACAGAGCTATTATTTAGTACAAAAGATGACGTCCTGAGATTTACTAGAACTTCAAGTTTATATTCAGTTTTCATCAGATACTGATGCCCAAAATCAATAAGGACTTTCACATGGTTTCATTATACATTACTTATTTACATTATTTACTGAGCACCTAAGGGAAAAACTTTCCTCAGCACAACTTTTTACACGTTAACTTTATGTCAGTTTTATAATGATAAAACCAACTGCCTGTAAACCTAAATGCAAACCAAAAAAAATATAGCTAAAACACAGATAAGCAAGTGCAGCTGGATTTAGAAGAGGCAGACATATTGCAGATTTGTACTGTATACAAGTCAGTGTTAACAAGTGTTTTTTAAATTCCTCATTTTAATCCATTTTCAAAGAATGTATGGTGAATGACAGCAAAGATCTGATTGAGATGTAACCATATAAACAGAACTATCCGTAAAAGGGTGAAATTTTTTGACCCTTTTGGCTTGATTTTTCATTAGAAGTATTTAATAATAAATTAAGTGAAGTCAACTTCGCTGTGGTGTCCTATTAATCCTTCTTATGCATTGACATCACTTTAAATTTTCAGGTGAATTCAGTGTTGCTTTTGGTTTGACAAAATGGTGCAAATGTAACTTCAAATAACATAAAATGTCCATTAATACAAAGTGCACACTGAATTGTGAATATTTCCACTTACTGAGTCTTATTTGCCATTGACCTATATACAGTGACACTGGATAAATGACCTATTCAACCTTTACTGTATTAAATGGAATTCACTTTTAATGATCTTTTGTTTTTTGCAGATTCTGTTGAAGATGGAGAAAAGCTCATTCAGACGGCACTTGATGAATTCGGGAGAATAGGTGAGTGTGTACCACAAGGTTGAACTGTTTTCCTGCATTTCTTTTTCACTTCTCGGAACTAAATCATGTAAAAATCTGTTTTCTTTCAGATATTGTAATAAACAATGCCGGGTAAGTCATCCCACAGCATCAATCTTTTTTTTTTTTTTTTTAGTCTAATCTCAGTCTGCATTAAGAGTGGCCATTTGACTGGAACTAGTTACAGTCTGTCAGTTAGTCTGGGCTGCTGCAATTGCTTGAAACAAAATTTTACATTTTGGCACAAAGACCAAAAAGACTCAAACTCCCTCCTGTTTCTCTTCATCAAGGATACTTCGTGACAGATCATTTGCCAGGACGAGTGACTTAGATTGGGGTAATTATTTCTTATCTCTACATATTGTTACATTATTAACTTTGTGTATTGTCCTCTCATATCATCGTATTATTTCCTTTTTGTATATCCACAAGCCCATACTGATGCCCAACCACCATGATACAGAACAATTAATTCACTGTTTCTTCTGGGTTCATTGTCCATATGTTTCCATTGTGTGTTTATTAAAAACAGCTTGCTTGAGTGGGAGTTATAAAATATAGAATTAGCTGGACCTAATCCACTGTGATTTCATGTGAATCAACCAACGACTGTAATGTGTTTTCTGTATTAATTTTCTACTTTTCATTCATCCTACTACTCTCTACTCCAGACCTGATTCACAGAGTTCACTTAAGAGGCTCCTTCTTGGTGACCAGAGCTGCCTGGAACCACATGAAAAAACAGAAGTTTGGCAGGTAAACGTTTTAGGTGCTGACATAGAAGAAAAGTGCCATCTCAATATTACACACGGTAGACTAGTTTAGAGTCAGTTCAGTTCTGTTCTCTTTAGCAGGCAGGACATCTCTTTAATAAGGCCTGTTTCACATCAATTTTATGACAAAAGGTGCTCAGTATGGTGTTATATTTTAAGTGTGACATTTAAATTAGTGTCTCGAGGACACGTTTCTAAGGTAATGAGTGTATAAATCATATCTGCTGTCAAGTCTTTACACACATACTTCTGGTCTAACTCTTGCTTTAGAACCATGAGACACATTGACTGTAGCTTCATTAATTTTTGTGTCGTAAAATAAAATAATGAAGTAGAAAGTAAACCTAGTGAGCACAAATTTTAGAAAGAAAATGTAAAAAAGAGAAAAAACCCCTCATTTTGCTAAACGATAGATAGATAGATAGATAGATAGACCCTCAGGAAATTGAGATTCTAATAGCAGTATAACACTGAATATACACACAAGAAAATAATATAGTTGTAATAACAATAATGTTAAAGTATTAATAATAATAAGTATATAATCCTTACTTACAATTACAATATTGTAGGTTGCTCCCTGTAAGACATTCTAAACTCAAATACTCGTCAAGGTTGAGGATGATTTGCTAATTATCCTAGAGATATCCGACACAAATATCTCCTTCACATGTGGGGAAAAGCTGGATGATTTAATTTGAACTCGTGTAGCAAAGATTTATGCAAATGCGTATTGATCAAGTTTTTAAGGAGCTGTCAGTTCCTCATAGTGATGACACTCCTTACTTCAAGAGATGTCAAATGCATGTTGCGTTGATTCATCCACAGTCTGACACTCTGCTTTGGACATGCTGTTTTGATAGGTGACAGAATTATTAATGAATGTTGCATGCTGACGCACTAAAATACCATCAGAAATGTAGATGAAGCCTTTTGTGGTTCTTTTGTTTGCTATAGCTGATGATAAAAAAAAACTGTGCACTATGAAAAGGATCAAGGTCTACATGTTTTGGGTTATTATTTGCACAAAGAGGACACACATCCAGCTTCAAATTGCTTCAGATAACAGAAGTACACACAAGTTGGTTGTATATTGAGTTCAAGTGATATATGTCCTTTCTCTAATTTCCCATGAGCAAGTTTACAATTGAGTTTTTGTGCCAACCTAAATAGAAGTTATTGCTGCATTTAAAGATAAAACAGAAAGCAGAAAGGAATGAAAAGAGAGTGGTCCATGGTCTGATCCTCAATATGCAGAATAGGCACAGAAGATTGAATAGAGGATTGAATAAAGCTGCACGAAAGCAAACGGCAGCTAAAACACAGTCTATACTGTATATTAAGCACTCGTCCCACTGCATTATGAAGAGGCTGAGTCCTCATAATGAAAACAGTTTCACAGTGAATAGGTCCCCATAGTGGTCCTGTGTATGTATATGTGTGTGTGTAGTGACTGTCAGACCAAATAGTCATGTTAAATACTAAATTGAACACTTAATAGTAGAAATGGTTAATCTGACATTTGACAGTGTTGTGATGGAACCATAGCTTTGACTGACTCGTACACTAGCGCTTGATATGTCTGCATGTACAAAACACAGTTGAAACCTACTAAAATGACTGGCACCGTGGTTGTTGTTCAGATTTAAAATGTATTATTCTCCCCATGACATTATCATTGTCAGTCCTGTGGTGGTTCTCCTGTAAAGTATAGAAGAATTGTTCAGCGACAAGGATCACTGCCCTCTGATTATTGCAGTGAGACAGCATGTTTCAAAGGTCTCCTCCAGTTATTAGAGTCTCAGCCCCTGTGTTCACTGTTAGATTACTAGCCATATAACCATGCGCAAGACTGTGTCTGCTCATTGTGTGCTTTTCTATCTAAATATAGCCCCATTTTACATTAGTTTTACATAAATAGTTCATTTTCTGTGTGCAGTTTTGTGTCAGTGATAACACAGTTGGACATAGTTTATGTGTGTGTGAACAGGCCTCTCATCAGACTGTGAGCTCAGGGCTGGCATTACATGCTGAGGTGTCTACATATGCATACTCCAGTGTGTTTTAAGCATGCATGAATTGAGTGTACCACTTTATGAGATTATGTGTGTGTCTGTGGGGGTACTGTCTGTGTCCCCCATTACCGGATAACGATGCTTGTCAGCTCGCATTAACACTGACTTGTTTCCCCGGGATGTCTGTGGCCAGAATCATCATGACGGCTTCAGCTGCAGGCATCTATGGTAACTTCGGCCAGGCCAACTACAGCGCTGCCAAGCTGGGCATGCTGGGACTGGCCAACACCTTGGCAATAGAAGGACGCAATTACAACATCTACTGCAACACTATCGCCCCTGTGGCCGGGTCACGGCTCACAGAGACTGTGATGCCCCCAGGTGAGCATAGAGAAAAACGTATATGTTCAAGTGGTGTCCTGCTTGAATTTGAGATAGTATTTTGTGGACAGGTTAAAATACATAAAATACAGTTGGACGATGCCTGTTTTTTAAGGCACCTGCATAATGTGTTGCCTGTGTGCTGTTGATTTATGAAATCTCAGGCCCCAGCACTCCTATTTGACATGCAAATGCACCATCAACCATTCCAAAGCTCTGTTTTTGCTGTTCCAACAGCCATGATGAAATCATGCAGCTTCTAAATGCATTGAGTGTTTTGATGTGTCATCCTGTGATTCACATTGGTGGCTCTGTCCTCCTTTATTTCACTGTAGATGATCCTCTCCATCACAGAATTTATACACTAATGACATATTTATCTTTGTGGTGATTTATCTTTGTGGCAGATCCCAAATTATTTTTTTCTCTCTATTCAAGACGTGAAACTGTATATTCCCTCAATTATTTCAATGTTTTGATAGGTTTATTAAGTTATTAACACATTTTAGATCAGTAGATGAGTTTGGTTGCCAGTAGTTGTTTGGGTCTTTGAGGGTTAAAAGACAGAAGGTGATGTAACATTGGATACTTACTGTAAATGATTAAGGTGCACAACATCTTGTAATGACAAAATTACTGAAAAAATATAAATGTGTAAAATAATAACTTGTAAGGGGTTTATAAGTTATACATTAAATATATCTTTAAGATGCATCACATATTCCCTGAGAACTTTTCTGTGGAACTGCAGTGTCTGGAAAAGTCCATACATCATGAACATACTGTGCCTGCTCTGTTTCTGCAGCTCTGCTGATCAGGATATTAACTGACAAATTAAAGGAACGGTTTTGTTTCCCTGCTGTGCTGGTTTGTGGTAGCATCTGTCACACTGTGCTGTGCCAACTGTCACAGGATGGCCTCACCTTAGTAAATGACTCGGTTCCATATGTTGACTTTCACTGACTCAGGCTTTTTCTGGGAAAAAAACAAACAGCTAAGCACCCGTCTAACTAAACACTGCAGTGCCTTCTCATTCCTCACCATATTTTTGTATTGTTTTATTTTTAGCGTACATATGGTGTCTGGTTTTAACTTCAGTAGATAATACTGGCAGTTAAAACACTGCAGCCATATTTGTATCATCAGTCATGTTTGGTATACTGTTTTATACAATAATAACAGTAGTTTATTTCATATTAAGCCAGAACAGGAATGGTTTAACTGCACCAGTCGAAATGCAAAATAAAAATAAAGCAGTAATAAGTTAATTAAATCACTACACGTAAAAACACTGACAAAAACCCTTTTGATTATTATAGATTATAATCAACCATAATTATTATATTAATACAATAATTTTGTTGAGGAATTTGATAATGGAAGTTGTTGGAGATAAACAATATTTCTGCTCATGTCTTGTAGTATTTTGAAAATGACTTTTTTTTCAATAATATGACAACAATAAATACATGACAACATGACAACTCCTTTAGCTTTCACAGTGAGACGTGTAGTCCACAGAGGCTCTGTTTTATTATTTTTGTGTGTTGTGCTTTATTCAGACCTTGTGGCATCGCTGAAGCCGGAGTATGTGGCTCCCATTGTCCTCTGGCTCTGTCATGAACAATGCCAAGAAACTGGAGGACTCTTTGAGGTATACAGATGTTCTCAGATGTATCTAATGTACAAACAAACAGCATCATTTAACTTTTTCTGTGTGTGTTTATTTTAATCTGCCTCCAGGTTGGTGCAGGCTGGATTGGTAAATGTAAGTACTTTGTGTTTTTTTTCCTTTGGAAAACATCTGAATGCATCTGTGAAATGATATATGATATTCAGTAGCCTGTGGGTCATTAGTATGTGTGCCAGCAGTTTTCATTATTCAGTGGCTTCTTCTTCTTCTTCTTTGTGTGTGTCCATATGTGCAGTGCGCTGGGAGCGCTCTCAGGGCTGCATTGTGCGAAGTAAGAATGAGCCCATGTCTCCGGAGGCGGTCAGGGACCAGTGGGACAAAATCTGTGATTTCACAGATTCCACCAGGCCGTTGAATATAGGAGGTCAGTAATTCACTGGAGGAAACAACAATGTACAGAAACAGAGCAGAGTAGAACATGTATAAATGCATTCATACATAGATATAAATTTCTCCCCATAGATTTACTTTCATAATCTTTCACTGCCGATGCCATTTTAAACCCAATGGACCTCACCGAACACAACAGCAAATATAACAAAGGTCTATGTAAATATAAGAATTGTACAAAATTTTAAAAAAAGATGGACTTTGGATTATCTCTGCATGCCTTTGTGCTTGCATGTAGTTTGTACTGTATTGTACTTAGATTACTTACATCTGCGAGGCTTGCTCATCGTATCAGTGTTTAGCTGACTTTAATGTTGTATTGCAACTGAAGTAAAGAGGAAATAATTTGACAAGAAATGAGATGCTGGAAAAAATCTTGGTAGAGGGTAAGTGAATAATGGAAAGCACTCGAGGGAATGTGTCTGTCATGGAAAGAATATAATACAGTAGATGGAAAATTACATTAAATACAATTTAGAAAGATATTACTCTTAAATGGAATATAAAATTTAATTTTAATTTTGTTATTTTCAACCTTAGTTTAACAAAATTATAGTCATGAGAAAAAGAAACCATGCAATCTTTGAATTCTATGGCTTCACACATGAAACATGATGAAAAATTCTTTGGTTTGTATCAAGATATTTCAATCTTACCTCAAGTGTAAAACAGCACACAACAGATTTTGTGCTGTGTTTTTGCTGATATAGAGGGTGGTTTTGGCAGTGTGCATTATGGCTAAACTTCATTTTGCTCTTGTCTCTCCAAGACATATTCTTTGACAAGTCTTGTGTTTTGTTCAGATGCAACTCTGCAAACCTAGGGCATGATGCCATATTCTTTTTAGAAGAGAGAAGAAGCTTTCTATCAGTAACTCCTCCAAGCCGTACTTGTTCAGTCTTTCTCTAATTGTACGATCACAAACTTTAACATTTAACCTGCTTGCTGATGCCTGTTGAGTCTGAGATGGAACTCAGGTGTTTTGCAATTTCCCTGAGCATTACATGACCTGACCTTGGGGTGAATGTGCAGGGAACCCCACTCCATGGAAGATTGGCAATTGTCTTGAATGTTCTCTACTTGTGAATATTCTTTCTCACTATTGAATGATGGACTTCAAATTGTTTGGAAATGGCCTTAGAACCTGTCCCAAATTAATAGGCAGCTACAGTTGCTTCTCTAAACTCACTGCTGATGTTTTCAGTCTTTTTTTGTGCTAATATGTCATTAGCCAATGTGAACAAATACCCAGCTCCCAACACAGCACCAACTCAATACAAACTAGACGCATAGGGACAAAAGCACATGCAAATCATACAGAGCCTTTAATAAAACTCAGATTCATGGGGTGTTTTTAAACCACAGTGTTGCTCATATTTGGTTTCTTAAGAATAAATAAGAATAAATCCTATTTTTTCCAGAAATAAAATGTGTGCTAGTTCCTTATTAGCATAAGTAAACACCCCACCAATTCCTACAATAGGCATGAGACTACAGCATGGAATTGGAAAAAGGAAATATAAAGAAAAATCAAGAATCCTCAAGTGAAAATCTAAACATGACGGACTGAGAATAGACAAATAACTACCGGTAGCTGCTCTAAAGTTCTTCCACTCTGTAGATTCTACTTTTACCCAAGAAGAAATCAAAATAAGAGAACATTGGTAAATATCACAACACAAGTTAATGCAAATGTATTACACTAAGTTGATACTGAAATGTTACTCATACCGCTCTGTTTTCACACTTCTTTGCATCATTTTCCATCATGTCAAAAGGAGTCAGATTGCAGCTCTTTGCATATTCACTCTGAATCTAATCACAGCCATCTGCTAATTACTAAGGAAAGAACTGAGCTCACTGTAAAATGTAGTCTTTCAGCCATGTGCAAGTTCATGGC
>JAQQZY010000029.1:31339263-31353406 GCA_030068375.1 Ostorhinchus rueppellii | reverse complement strand
AAACTACATAAAAACAATGGCAGCAAGAATGTAAACTGTTATCTGCACCAAAGGTGGACACATTAAATATGGACATTCATGGTTATCATTTGTCAACAAGGACTATTTTGTTATTCCAACTGGTCGTTTTCTGTATGAATAACAATGAAAACAAGCTGCAATTTGAAAACAAGTTTTCTTGTTTTCATGACAGGTGGTCTCATACATTTGTTAAACACCATTGATGCTGAAATTGTGTGGAAATGGATACTAAACATATTTTATCATAATCGCAGTATTATTACTTTTTTTTTTATCTTGGCGTTTTAGTTTATTTTACATTTGTCTGTTTTTTTTCTCTCTGTAATTCTGTCTGATAGTTCCAATTTTTCAATCTGATTGTAAGCCATGGTAAAATAGGTGTTTGAGTGATGGAGGATGATTAAAAAAAATAAAAAGAAGAAACAAAAAAAGACATTAATGAGAAAATGAGGAGATGAAAAAAAATGGAGCTACTGTATGAAGCAGAGACTGTGTTCAGATCGGGTATAAAGTCCACTGGTTCTGGGTGGGAAAGACTCTGTTCAACTGTGGAAACATAGAATATCGTTAAAATTACATTTATTTCTATTAAGATTAAGATATTTCAGGTTGTTCCCTTTTTTGTCAAATGATAGTTTGCAAATGTAAAGATTTTCATCATATAAATTGAACTTTTTCTCATTAAATTTAAGAGAAATTTCGAAGTTGTCATTATTTATAGGTTATTATGTTATTTTACTGGTCTGACCCCATCATATTGGGCCAGTTTTGGCCTGCAAGACACCCCAGATGTAGAATAAGCCAACAAAGACATATTTGGAGCGGTTTATGTGTGTAGAGCTGTCAGAGTTACCTGAATGACCCTCTGAAAGTTGGTTTTTACCACTAGAAGTACATTTTTATCACAGCAACACTTGAAGTCTGCGATATTTATCTTTCATATTGAATAAATTTCCCAAAGTTAAAGTCCCTCATGGTTTTAATTGAAGTGAAAGTGCCGTTGAGGAGGCCTTCCCTTTGTAATAACATCTCCTTTCATCATGTCATGTCAGATTAGAACTGGGAGCCAATGATCTATAAAATGCAGTAGTTCAGAAAGCACTCAGCGCCGTTAATCAATCTACACTCCTTGTTATGTCTGCTGCATCTCAGAGGGAGGAGCTGCCACTGTAGGCAATTTATACGCTTCCCAGAGCGCTTGATATTGATCAGGGGACAGTCAGTCAGTCAGTCAGTGTGTGCATGTGTGTTAAGAGCAGGCGGCGGCGCTGAAAATCCCCCAGGCAGCCTCTTTTCCGGGCTTTCCATCAGACTTGGAAAGCCGATGAAAGGAGCAGCTGCACAAAGATTAGTCGGCGCAGATGAAAAGGACCGGGCCAACTGTCATCCAGGGTCATCACCGCCGCCAGTCCACTGATTGATTCTGGCTCAGGGAAGCGCCGCGCGGCACATCTCAGCCCTGTTCGGCGGTCAGAGCATGAGCGGATCCCGTTAGACCCTTTTGGCTCTACTTTTTCATCTGTGTGTAGTATTAGCCAGAGGCGTCTCGGCCCCTGTTTTACTTCCCGCGGTTCACTTGAAAACACGTTAACAGCCAACCTCTGAGAAACCTGAAAAGACCGAGCGCTCCTGGATAACAAACAAACAAATTCAAGTTGTACCTCTGTTCTTTCACTAGGCGTTCTTCTCTGGCAAATTGAAGATTCGAGGAAACATCATGCTGAGCCAGAAGCTGGAGGTCATCCTGAAGGATTACGCCAAGCTGTGAGCTCCTCAACCCACTTGTGTGACTGTGACTTCAGAAACTCTCCAACCAGCCTACAGCTCCGTGCACTGTCTGTCCAAATGCATCAAAAATTACCCACAAACACCCGACCCACTGTAGGAAGAATCCAATCAATGTATTAAAAACCTATGGTCTCAGTAGACTTTCCATTATTCTCTTACATAGACGTGTCCGTAAAAACAGCCGTTAAAATCATGTGTTCAGATGAAGCAGTAACTAGTTAACCCAGCTGGAGCTTTGGTTCCGTCCTTTATAAATGTGGACTTAACCCGCCTGCCTTAAACGGTTGATTTCTCTTTTCCACTGAGGCGCCTCCGGGGCGTTTAAAGCCAAAACACTAGATCTGAGTCAAGAAAACTTACGAGTTGATGTCAAGGACCAAACATGACCGACTAAACTTTGTGCTTCTTTAGGAAACTAAAAACTCAAAAGAAAAACTTGGAGAAGTGGAGGCACAAACAGACATAGACTGAGCAGCTGTAACATTCTGACACTGACGCTGATGTTGATATCTGTGAGGTGGATGATCTCATTCCAGTGGGGCCCGTCTGTGGGTGGGATACATTAGGCAGCAAGTGAACATGCAGCCCTAGAAGTTAATGTTCCAAACAGCAAAATAAGCAGGAGTAGGAATCTGAGGAAATGTGATGGTCCAATCACTGGGTCAGACCATCTCCAGATCTTACTCATTCCCAGAAGTGGTCCATATCTACCAAAATAATCTGAAGAACAACCAGACCAACCAGTCCATCATCTATGGGAGCAGATTACCATCCATCCATCTTCTGTACCTGTTTTACCATCTGTAATAATCTAATGTTGGTAGGTTCCTCTTTTTTCACAAAATCAGCTCTGACCTGAAGCCTAAACCAGCGGTTCTCAACTCCGGTCTTCATGTCTCAGTATCCTGCATGTTTCAGATGTTTCCCTCTTCCACCACTTGGAAGCCATTACATCATTATCAGGCTTCTGCAGAGCTGGATGATGAGCTGATCATTAATTGAACCAGGTGTGATGGAAGAGGGAAACCTCTAAAACACGCAGGACACTGGGTCACGAGGACTGGAGTTGAGAACCACAGGCCTAGACTCCACCAGACCTCTGAAGGTGTGTGTGTGGTATCTGGACCAAGATGTCAGCAGCAGATCCCTTAAGTCAGGAGTATTTAAATCCAGTCCTCGAGGGCCGGTATCCTGCAGGTTTTAGATATTTCCCTCTTCTTGCACACCTGGTTTAATGAATGATCAGCTCATCATCAAGCCTGATAATGATGTAATGGCTTCCAGGTGTGATGGAAGAGGGAAACATCTAAAACATGCAGGATACCGGCCCTCGAGGACTGGATTTGAATAAACCTGCCTTAAGTCCTGGAAGTAGCGAAGATGTCTAACCTCCATGAATTGGATTTAATTGTCCTGACACTGGGAGGCACATTAGTCCATGTTTGGTGGGCACTAACCACTGCAGACCACCCAACGAGACCTGCAGGTGTGGAGATACTCTGACCTGGTAGTCACCGTTCCAGTATGGACCTGGTCAAAGTCTGCTCTCATCTCTTTAGTTTAGTTTGGTTTATTTCAGAGACAAACATCATACAAAACACAGGGGAATAATAATAATAATGAGACAACCACTGATGGCGATATTACGAAACCTACTATGATGAAGTACACGAACCCTAACCAGAGGCAGAGTGTACTTTATCGTAGTAGGTTTTGTAATTTTGCCCACTGATGACGTCCGCTCTAGTGTTTGTTTATCTCTGTGGAGCTGGATGATGAGCTGATCATTAATTAAAGCAGGTGTGAGGGAAACATCTAAAACAGGGGTGTCTGAGGACCGGAGTCCAGAACCGCCGTCTTAAGCCGTACTCAGTTCATACCACTCACGCGTTTCAGATCTGATCCCTCCACAGTCTCCACTCCCAGGACAGAGCCCTGAGGCACGCCTGTCGATTCACTATCCATTTTCACTGCTTCATGGATGACACCCAGCTCTTCCTCTCCAGTAAACTGAACTCCATGCTTCCTCACCTCCTGCTTATCTGAAATGAAATCCTAGTTCCAGTAAACGGAGACAAAACAGAAATCCAAAGTGGACACTTCCCCTCTCACAGTTGACTGTTTTAGTTCTGTCCAACGCAAATGAAATGATGTTATTACTACTTCTGTCGTTGGTCAGAATGTTAGGGCTGATGAGTTTATGCTGCAAAATAATGACCTATAACCAGAACTAGTACTGGGTGGACGAGGGGTGGCCCAGATCCTAGAGTTGTTGATTTTACTCACTAAAGTCTCATTTGAAATCAATTAAATACTGCTTAGACATATAAATATTTCCTACATGGAGCCTGTATTCAGTTCGGTTTAATCTAAGTGACTTTTTTGGGTTAATTCATAACAGCTGTAGTCATATTTTTAATTTATAATCCAGTGGTTGATTATTTCAGACTGATTTACACAAACTGTTTTATGTACCTGATACTGTAATCATAAGCAAAACTTTATGAAATGTACAGTAATTTTTGATATTAGTGTATGTTTGCTCTTCTATAGAAATAAAGTAATCATACTGGACATGTGATGGATTTGAAGTTTGTTTTCTGACCTGTGACGTATTTATTTCCGAGTCGGTGCAGTTTGTTCAAAGCATTAACGGCTTCAGTCAGAATCAAAGCCCGTCGCTCCATTACACCATGCGTTGTAGATCAGATGTTTGTGTCATTCTGCTTCAGTAAGTTGTTTATTTTCTGTACATTCAGAACCTCAGTGTTCATCCACTTTCAAAGATTAATTTCAGTCAGATCCAAGAAATACAAGAAAAATGTGACACGCTTCGTAATATTCTCCAACCCGTTGATTTTTACATCCCATCAGAGGTTAAAAATTCTTCTCATCTAGTAGTTGAGGCAAAGCTTGATCATTCATTCTTCAACATGACAGAAAAAGCACAGCGTACTGGAGAAACATGTTTTTAAGCCGAAATCGATAAATATAAGATCTTAGTGTCGTTTTCAACACGTGATTGATGTCTCACACTGAACCCACGTGTCCTGGAAGGTTTTATTAAATCTGCACATTATCTGTATATAATACATCAATTTACACAGATCATTAGAAAACTAGACGTTTCAAATTAAATTCACATTTTGCAAGAAAACAGTCAGAATCTGATAATGCGTTTGATTAAGTCGAGTGAGTTCATGTACATGTGCAAAAAAAAAAAAAAAAGCTCCACACCAACACACTGATGAAACAGAACTGATCTGATAGAGAAGGAAAACATTTGGAAAAGCACTGGATTTGATAAAATGTACTTTATTCTCATCTCTCCTTTGGAGCAGTATAGATCAGCTGTGATAAAACGTATTTTAATCTCCAGTTGCTGCAGGAGTACACACACTTTTCCATCCACTTTAATTTGTGCTGGAAAAAAAAAGCACTTTTTTTTTTTTTTTAATTGTAAAGCCAACATGAAGAAACGACAAGAAAAAGAAAGAAATGGCAAATGATGGAAGAAAGCAACAAACTGCATTTTGATCAGTCTATAATCCTATGAACATATATTATAAATATACCTGGCGTTATTCTTCATCGAGTGGCTTTTGTCATTACACACTGTTTATCTACGACTAGTCGTTATGATTGTGCCGTTATAATGAGAAGCCTGGTTTATGGATCCAACTATACACGACTGCAATAAATCTGCTTCATCTAAAAACGGTTTCCTCAGCTTGTCCTCCCTGAAAACTAAGCTAATCATGTACATTTGTCTCTCGACAGCAGCAATACAAACTCTATGGGCAGTTAGCTTTATGGATTATGCTCCTTCAGACTTAACAGCTCTGTTGATAAACCTCTTTCTGACTCACGTGGAAGACGCATCATATATACACCAACCTTGATTACATTTCCAAGCATGTGCTGTAGGTGATGAGCTGCATTAGTTTGATATAAAATGGAAAAAAAAAAGAAAAGAAAAGCTTTACCATAGTATGAGGCGACTAATATTGTTTCCAAGGCAGTTTTAAATTATGGTCCATATGGAAAATTAAAGTCTGAAGCAGATAGAGAAGTGCATTGTTACAGGAATAAAACATTTCCACAACAAAATACAATTTCCATTTAAATTTTGAGCCACCGACCCGTTTCCATTGTCCACAGCGAAGGTTCGTGCTACATGTGCTAACATTTCAATAAACATAAATGGAGCCAGGAAAGGTATTATTGGTGGTGTCCCGATGGGCAATCTTAAATTAAAGCTACTTTGTGCAATGGAATATCAATAATAATAATAATTAGTATTCTCAGGACCAACAGTACAAGTACTGAGCCACAATGGCAGAAGTAGGTTTTAGAGCTTAAGGACACTTATAACAATAATACCACTGGTTAAATCTAGGCCGAGACTATATATTATTCTGAATACCGAAGGCTTCGACGGCCTGTACTTATATGTATATGCATTATACTACATATAATTGAGCTTACTTTCTATGTGCAAATAGAGGGCGATAGAAATGGCGCATTCAGGTAGTCCATGAATTAAGAGCAGATGCAAACACAAGTCACTAATTATTTCTAGTTTGATCATGTGTTTATTCTTTTAACTTTAACAAAAGCAAAGACAACTTATCTCTTAATTTCAAGTGGATCAGCCTTAAATCTGAGCGTAAACATACTGTCACTTCTGTTGGTTTGATCGTGAGAAGCACCTGCTTTTCCCAACCAAGCTGGCGTCTTTTATTTGACTTCACTAATTGGCTGAAGGAGCACCGGAATGCGCCGGGATTCCTTTCGACTGGATATGATGTGCTTTGTACGCTATCGACTGGCCTTACTGCATTGTGCTGCTGAGCGAGTTCAACAGTTTGCGGTGACGTTCAGGGCCCGCGCGGGGATTTGCTCATCGTCCCTGTTAGGATGCGCAGTCCGCGTTGTCGCCTGAACGCTCCACGAATCCATGAGAGCTCCCGCTGCTTTACTAATATGAGCCAAAGAAAAGGTGATATTGATTTACAATAAAAAAACAAAACAAAGTCGTGGCAGCTTCAGACTCTTCACCGTCTTGCTTTACTGCTTCAATTCCTGTGCAAAACAAAAAGGCAGTCTTCTCCACATGTTGCCGAGGAGACGTCGCGTCTTTCCTCTGATTGAATGTGCCTTCAGTCGATACCCTGTACCCACGTTTTGCCAGTTCAGACACTGGTGGAGCGCGTTTGTGTGGCTTTGTTGTCGAATTGTGGTCATTTCCAACACTAAGCTCTGCATTTGTTTGATCATACGACTGCGTGGACCCCTGGATCAAACCCGTTCTTCATTTCTATTGGTTGATAACACTTGGCATTGCTCCTCTGTCGCAGGATCGTTCGTCCAAAGAAGCCGACCCCGGTGTTCCACAAAAATACGGGCAGCGCATCCTGGACACAGTATCCTCTTCACATTACTTAAGTCTCAACGCCGCGTTCTCCGGTCTATATGATGAACTTGACGTCGTTCTTGAGGTTTCCGTGGTTGTTGTTGGCGACGCTGAAGCGGTTGGGGAGGACCCTCATCTTCATGGTTCCGTCGGCGCCGCAGGAGAAGATGTGATTGGCCGGCCCCACCTCGATCTGCATGACGCCCGTGCCGAGGTTCCTGAACAGCGACTGCCGGGCGTGTTCGTTGGGGAAGGTGTAGAGGGGACACTGGGTGGCAAGGCTCCAAACCTGTGGGTGGGTGGGGGGGTGGGGTCACAAACAGTCGGCAATGAAAGAAAAGCCTGGAGATCAAACATGTCCCAGTTTATACTTAACTCGTCAAACAGTCCTATAAAAAGAAGACCAAAAGCAACAATAAACTGAGCTTACGTACACTGTCCTGCAGCTTTGGACACTCTGTCAACTTTACAGCTCAATATAGTCCAACACCTTCACATTATCCCTGAATAACAGCTCCTTTTTCTCTGAATGACAGACCTTCGCTCTGTGTTCTTTGCCTTTTTCTCTGCAGTATGACAGTAATATGCCCCTTACTGCAGTACATCATTGTCCACCCTTCAGACGGTGTAGTAACACTGTCTGTTATCTTTCACACAGAGGTTTTTTTTTTATATATATCAACAAAAGTCAGAACTCCTGTGAGGACTGTTTGCATCAACTTTATAAGCTTCATTTACTCCCATTCCTGCAGAAAAGCTGTTAAGTAATTGCTCTGTTCATAAAAAGGTCCTCTGTGAGGTCTAGGATTTGCATTTTTGCAACTTCAGTGTATTTAATGTCTTACTGCTTAAAGGAGATATGTGTAGTATTCAGAAATGACCTCAAATTATCACTAATGTGTGAAGAATATAGAATTTACTACGTCAACTATGGCAGTGAATCGTACTGCAGAGATGAGAACTCAATTTATCCACAGCCATGAGGTGACACGTTGCTGAACATATGTGACCACTAGAGGGAGGAGTGAGCCACTGTCGCTTTCTTTGACTCTAAAAGTTGTTTCTCAGCAGTTCTCAACCTCAAAGTGAAAAAAGTTAGAAGCACTGTTGTTCATTTCACCACTGGACACAGGTCTAAATAATAATAATAATAATAATAATAATAAAAAAAAGTCGTTTGATTAGCTGTAGAATTTTTCCTGCACTGGTGAGTTTGATTTTGAGGCTTATGAAGGTATAGTTATTATGTGAAGTTAGGGCTGGGCGATATGGCCTTAAAAAAACAAAACAAACAAAAAACAAAAATTCTCCAATTTTTTCATAAAAACTTGATTTTCGATTCGATTCTCAATCTCCTATTTAAAAGATAATAAGTGCAGACTGCAAATATATTGAAAAAAACACTAACTTTATTGTTTTCAGCTGAAGTGCACTGAGACAGGCCTTAAAAAAGCAAACGCAGTCATTGGTTTCAACAAAGTGACACCAGGGACCCTCACATATTTTACGGCGAGGATTTGGCCGTTCCGTATCTGATGCTGTGAATCCAAACCAGTTCCAAACGACTGAAGCCGCAGAACTGTTCTTGGGAATAAGCTGCTCTCTACCGCTGGCTGTCTCTGCCATGTTGTGACTGTGATTCATGTGGGGGGAGGGGAGGGAGGGTTTGAGCTCACAGAACTACGGGAACCCAGAAGGACATGCTGGATTCAAAATACCAATATTTTTTGCGTGATAAGAAAATAAATTTTCTAAAAATAAAACTCGATGTGATCTATAAATTCAATTTTTTTGATTAAATTGATTTTTTTCCCCAGCCCTATGTGAAGTTACTGTCTTTGCCAAGTTCAGTTTACCGTTTGTTGATCCACAGTTCAGACTAAACTGTGACAGTTCTGCACTTAGGTGATTCCAAACAGATCTTTAGAGCAGATATTAAAAACACAAACTGTACAGAAAATAGAGGTGATCAGTGGTTTTACTGTGCCTGACTTCTTTCTATAAACAGAGCTAAGCTAACAGCTATAATGTAAACTATCAGCTGATGTAACACGAGAACATTGTAAGAGATTTTGCTTGAAGAAGAAAATGTGATGATACCATAATACAGATATATGTAAACACTGAACTTTACACTTCAGTTTAATAAGTGATACAGTTGGTGGAGATGCAGCACGCGACTTCCCAAATACTACATGTACTGCGTTTAACGTTTTTTCCATTTCAGGTAACATTTTAAAAGCTAAAATTTCAATAAAACCAGGTAAAGTAAAAGAACTACATGCCCTGTTTTTAATGCTTTACATTATCTGTGGAAATATCCGGGACAAAGAAGGACATCGAGTCAGTTTATGTGTTTTATTCACAAAAACAGATAATTCAATGCTACTTTTGAGTGTCTTTTTCAATTAGGTGTGAAGTCATTTTGAAGACACAGACCCAGGAAATTTAGAGGAAACTTAAGATGAGCGTCTACTCAGAGCCCCGGTGAGCGCTGAGTAACTTTCATTGTTTGGTTCGTATTCCCAGCCTGGGAACATTATTATTTGATAAGGTTTTTCATAGACTCCAGTCTGTTGGTATTGGTTAATCTTCCAGTTCCGTTGACTCTCATCAAACACTTTAAAAGCTTAGAAATCCGCAGCACAGCCCCGTTAATTTTTCAATTAGCCAATATACAATTATTGACTTCACATGAGTAACATCACTCGCAGCTTTTTTGAGAGCAATTATTCAGAATTGGAGTTTGTAGCAGATGTGCACTGCACCATTCCTGTGTGACGCAGCAGCTTTATCCTTGGAGTGACAGCTGTGTGATCTGCACAAACTTATTCAAGAGAAAAAGATGAAAGAGCTGCTGCCTGCGAAAATACATTAACTGAAGACCGTCACATCTCCTCTTCCATAAAAACACTTTGCGTCCTGCTTTAGCTCACGTAACCCTGCTTTCACCTTACACTTCAGTCTCCATCACTCACACTGTTGTCCTGAGTAGGTGGTTAATCATAAGTGTGACATCAGTTTTGACTGACTTTGATGCGTTCACTGTCTCCATGGATAAATGCAAAAGCTATTTGATCGTTGACTTGAAGGAGACGGGGAGATGTTCACACCTGGGTGCCCAGCACCCTGAAGGACCGCCTTGACACCAAGGGCTTTACTTTGTGCAGACGAACTGATCTAAACTATTTTTAAATCTGAACTTGTTTGAGACACTGTTCCCAGTGAATCGATGTATTATTAAATCAGTATTTTTCTCTGAGATGATACTCTGAAAAAAATCTGATTTCCACTTCTCAACTCTGTCTAATAAGATCATTAATATTTCCATCCAAAAACACATACATTCAATTTCCTGATCGTCTGTCTGGAATTTACCTTTAAGTGCTCTGTGACTGAAACGAGACAGAGCCAGTGTTCTCGGAGACTGTAACTGATGCATCTGAAGGGCAGTAGACATACCTTAATGTTGCCCTCGGCCGACCCGCTGATAAAACAGTCCTCTGTCGGATCCACAGCCAGGGCTTTGACCGGCGAGTCGTGGGCCTGGAAGCTCTGGCGCTGATGCCTGTGGGGAAGCTCCAGGACGCTGATCCATCCTTTCCTCCCACCAGTGATAAGGAGCTGCTGCCGGGGGGCCATCGAGAGCACGGTGGCACCGGACTCATGACAGCAGAACGCTACAGGGGGAAGATTAGCAGGATGTGAAACGCAAGCAAAAAACAGGCCTGAAAGGATTTATAAAGATATAAAATGTTTTTGTTAAATAAGCCGAGTCCTGAGGCTGGGCTGCACATCCATGGAGAACTATTTACCCACCGTTAAACCATTTAACTGTAGATTATACTGAAGCAAAGGTTAAAGCTAGTGTAAAAAGGACATTTGAACTCAATAATATTACTCTACACCTAGATTGACTTTCTTTCCTTGGTGCCGAATCTTTTAGCTCCAGTTCATAATGTGACCAATGGGGCTGCATGTTGAGACAGAAGGAGCAAAGTAACCAGGAGATTATTAAGGTATGTTAATCATTCAGGAAAGGAACCGTTCTGTCGCTGAACAGGACGACTGGACCAACACATGAGTCACATGAGGCTGAAACGGATACTGCCAGGAATTTTCTCCTCCCTGTGCTGTCGTCTGTCGTTTATAAAAACAAATTTATCGTTTGGTCATTTTGCTCCATTAAGTCGACCAAAAGGTTCTAATGAAAGGAGGAGAATTTACATCCAGAATGAGTAGGAAACTATAGGTTTTATTAAGATGTTTTATACAGATACAATATATAGAAGCTACATGTTAATGTTTTACTCCTTTTGTTTGATTTATTTATGAATTAAATGGATGTTTTTAACTTTTGTTTGACAAAGCTCCACACTGAATAACTGATAAAGTGGTTTAATTTTGGATAATCAAAACTAGTTTTACTGGTCTGATATTAAACGAAGAATTGTTCAGGCTTATTATTAGGACTAAAATAGCACTAAAATTAATTTTGTCAATGAAAAAAGAAAAACACAACAACTATAATGAAAATTAGAACAAACACCGAAACAAACCAAAATAAAATAATGCAGGTGAAATCACCTTATATTTTCATTTCCCCCAAAGAGTAATGGTTCAGGGTTTGTAATAATGACGGGTTTGCATAATATGGTGACTGTTAGTGGATAATAATTCACTCTACCGTTTTCTTTTTCTACATACTTATAGTTTGTAGAAATCAAGGTTTTCCTCGAAATGGAAAACAAATGTAAAACTACTTAGTTACTTGAAAAAACTAATCTCAAAGCAAAATTCAAACTGACAAAAAAAAAAACAACAATAAAACCAAATGCACTAAGCTGAGAGGTTGTTGCAAAGCTACGTGTTCTTCTAGTTCTGTTTCTTACCGTGTACGAGGCTGTTGGCAGGAGTCACCAGAGTGTCCCACAGACACACATTCCTGTGGAGTCAGAAATTAGCTTAATATAACACCACTCCAACATCACATAGAACTATCCCTGCTGGCCACGGCTCAGTGGAGCTAAATCACTGTTAATTAGATTTTAATGGACATTGGGGAGGTAATTTTATGGAAGCCATCTTTCAGTCGGCTTGTACCTGTTGTCTGTCGACAAGCCCGCGGTGGCGATGAGGGAGGAGGAGCCCACGAACACGAAGTCATGAGCCGTCTTGTTGTGGCATTGCAGCGTCTACCCCGGAGAAGAAACAACAATGAAGGTGAGAATGAGTGACAGTAAATGGGCGAGTTAACAAAACTGAAAATGACAACAAAGAAAACAACTCAACACTTCAAGATTTAGAAAAAAGGACTGAATAAAAACTATTGAATGAAGGTGGATTTATTGGCTATGAAAACTTCTCACCAGGTATGGTTTGGGTGCGTTCCCACTGGTGTTGGTCTGCCAGAGACTCAAACCTCCATCAGCATCCACGATACCGAACTGTACAGCACAGTGGGAGAAACAATGGCAGCATTTAATGCACTATCCTGCACTAGAATTAAACATGACCCTCTTCAGATGATCTGGGTGTGTGGACGTGATCTTTCAAAACATGCCAACAGCCTCCCAAGTACAAGCACCATTTACATAACTAAAATCAAGTGCTGCACATGTCCTCTCCTTTCAGTTTCAGAACACGCAGATAAGATAGTACTGGCACAGGAGAGGCACCATCTGAGAAGATTATTAGCTGGAGGCGAGTGCCTGAGTTCAGAGCGCTTGAATCACTCAGCTGAAGAGCAATGTGTGCTGAAGCCAAACTCCCCACTGTGGTTCGTGCCTGAATGGCAAAGCCACGAGAGGAAGTGTGAAAATGTTGTTCAATGTGACAGGCTCACATCACAACTCAGTCATGTTGCAAAGCAGAGGACAGTCAGACATCTGTAAGGGGATGTTGGCTCATCAAAGGCTGAAATCTGTCTCGTCACTGTCTCTCTCTTTTTTTTTTTTTTTTTTTTTTTTAAACTGGTGTGTGTTGTTTTCTAACCTTATTCCCCTGGTGGCTGAATCGGATCCTGGTGACTCTGGAGTTCCCTGGACTCCTGAAGCAGATGATTTGTTGAGAATGACCCCACTCAAACATCCTCACGCTACCATCCTGAGCTCCTGTCAAGTCTAAACCATGACAGGAAGGAAAGAAAAAAAGAAAAGAAAAAAAAAGGACAGTTAGGCTTATTTCCCAGTGCATCTCTACGAGCGTTCTGGTCCCAACATGAGCTTTTGACTTTTCTTTGTTCTCAAATTCATGTGTTGTATAATTGATTGAGGACATGGTTTATTTCACACGCCCTTCAACAGCCGCTTTTATGACCTACTGGGAATTCATCCACCCAAACACCTCACAACTGAATCCCCCCACTCCAGCTTTAGTGGAAAACACAAGGCTGTAACAAGTGGTGTTCACTCAGCCTTTTCTTAATAAACTTAAAAAAAAAACAAAAAACTTTTGCTGCTGTAAAAATCTCCAAAAGTGAAACTTTCTGGGTGATGTAATCATGCCCTTAAGGCTCTCTCCTTTTTTTCTTTTTTTTACTTTAGAAATATGCAGTCTGAGTAGTACCTTTAAGAGGCAGATATGCTTCTGACAGACATCAGAGCTGTACTTACAGTAAGGCAGCGTAGGATGGGAGGTCATCCTTCTCACATTGTTGATATTTCTCTTGATCATCTGGGGGAAAAAGTGAGGAGATGCATCTTAGTACGTTTGTGAACCATAATGCTCAACTTCATTGTTTTTACAAGAAAAGACATCTAAATAAATGTCATTTGTAACACCATATTTATTACCTCCGCCAAGGAGGTTATGTTTTTGCTGGTGTTTATTTGTTTGTTTGTGTGTGTGTCTGTTTGTTAGCAACTTTACAGAAAAACTACTTGACGGATTTTCTTGAAATTTTCACCAGTGATAGAG
>JAQQZY010000029.1:31278963-31339163 GCA_030068375.1 Ostorhinchus rueppellii | reverse complement strand
TCAATATTCAGCCGATTGAGTCGTGCCTTTGTGGGATGATAGAGGGTCACACCTGCCATCATGTGGTACATCATGACATCAATATCTCTAGCGGTTTTGACATCATGACATCATAACCTTGGCGGAGGTTTGTGCTCACTGAGCGCTCTTGTTTATTTATTTACATATTTTATTTTAAATACTGTGCATCACAGATTACATCTTTTGAAAATATCAGAACATAGGCGTAATGTAAAAAAATAGTAACTTGGCAGCCAGTACAGTAGAAATCAGTGGAAATCCTTAATTTTCAATCTACCCCCCCCCCCCCAAAAAAAAAAAAATTTGTGAAAAAATAAAAAAATAGACAATGAGAATTACAATTAAATACAGCAGCCTAACAATTATCCACAGACATAAAATATTATTTTGTCCAACCGAAATTATTATTAAATTATTACCAAAATAATTATTGGGGCCCAAATATTGCTAAACCGATCCAGTTTCAAATGAAGTCGAGCTGTAAATCTCTCCATTAGGTACAGCTTTTTCAAACCCTCCTGCCTTTGCTCAAGTGTAGGGGGCTGGACTTTGAGTCACAACTTGGTTTTTCATTTACTTTGCCTATAACACTGTTTACCTGTCTAACATCACAAGAAAACTGACAGACTGATATGTGACCAAAATATCAAACTTGTCACATGATAATTAAACTGTTTCCATGACAACTGAGCTGCTCCATCTGCCGATTAAGGCATGTGGATGTGATGAAAGCATTAAAAAAAAAAGAAAAAAGTTAACAGATAGGTAGTTATTTTTCTTCTCAATAGTTGGTGTTTTATGATTTATGTAACTGAGTTCTTTGTCCTTATTAATATGTGATATATTTATCACAGGATTCTCTACAAGACAACAAGACGTGGATTCTCCCCATAGCCTCCAGGTTGATTTGATGTGAATTACATTTAACTTAAGCGAAGCTGAAAGCGCTGCATAAATGTTTAACAGATTAAGCTTCTTGTCATGACTTCTACATTAAAGGGAAATCTTCTTCAGTACTGTATACGCTGCTCTCATCTTCCTTTTTACCCTGTTTACGATGCAATACAATGATGTAATACAGCTTTTGTTTAATGGTTACAACATATTTTGCGCTTATCTTTTGATTTGTTTTACCATTTTTACTATTAATAGTGGTCTTCCTCTGTTGTAACACTGAACTTCCCCAGCATAAAAGTAAAAAATGGATTAATGCCGCCACTAACAACTTATTACCCAACAATTAATCTTGCAACTATTTTTCTGATTAGTCGACTTGTCTAAATGACCAAATAAAAAAAAGAAAAACAAACATCGTGTTTATTTTGTTGTGTCCATTTTATTCTGAATACAACTCAAGGGCCAAAACATAAAATGTCACCTGTACACTGGCAAGCGTAAACGATATAACTAACTTAAATATTAACAAACAAAAAATAACAAAGTGGGATGTTTTCCACACTCCCAAAAAAACAAAACAAAACAAAAAAACTTAATAAAAATGGCGCAAAGTTATTCAAATAAAACAAAAATATTACTACAATAAGCCCTTATAGTATTTACTTAATAATACAAATACAGTGTTTCCTGTGGAATTGATCTCTGGCTGTGGTGGTGTATAACTCGGGGGGGGTTCGGAGCGGTGTGGTCTGTGTCATGCGGCTCTCTCCTGCAGGTCTGTTCTATGTTCTATGATGTTGCCCATAGCAACCAATAGCTTGTGATTACTTTCATTATCTGAATGGTGCAACATAAACGTATGACACATATGGACTGGCTCTGAGCAGGAGGAGGGCTGTTACTCCTGTGGTTGGGGAATAAGAAGTGTGACACAGACCAGAAAAACTCTAAGCAATCTTAATCTCTTTAATCCAGTATACAACAAACATGAAAAGAAAAACATATGGAGAGTCATTGGATTTACCTTCATATTTTATGTATTAATCGAAATTTTGCACAAAGGTAGAAAAATGATCTGTTTTGATTATTTGTCTAGAATATAACGTGCTATATAATGTTATGGATCACTATCTGGATTGACCTGTATCGTGTCCACATATCACACAGTTCTGGACCATCTAGCATTAAGCATCTTAATATATTGCAGCTCAGTTACTATTTGCCATCCTGTGTGATGACTGGTATCCCAGAAACAGCCTTGCCTGCCAAGAATTTGATTTATTATTCCTTCTAAATGCATTCTGCTCCAACCTTGAGCATTCTGTCCGACTGGTTGGTAAAATAATCACGATGCAGAGTGGCTCTTACTGTCCAGTCTGCATATCAAGAGCAATGAAAGAGCTGGTTGATATCAACAAACATGACTCACAACCGCTCGATTCAGAGACACTGCTGCTACCACCACCACAACTGAATTCATCTCCCGGCCGCTAGCGCCAAGTTTTCTGTCGAGCATGAAAGCATTTACAGACTTGTCCAGAAAATGTGACGGGAAAAAACAAACAAAAAAAACACCCCCAAAAAAATAAAATAAATAAAAACACATGATCTGTAGCAATCACAAGCATCTCAGTTTCTTGTACAAGTCTATGAGGGTATTGAATGTTAGCAGCTATGATGCGTTTGGCAAACTGAGCTCAGACAAAGATGAATTATTAATTAAAGTCACTTAAACTGCTTTGAGGATTTTGCTTTGAGGATAAAGAAGAGCAGAAAAGGCCGTAACATCAATTAATTCCAGAAAAGCAGTGAAGAGTGCACTGAACCCATAGCAATCATCACTGTAGTCTTCACGAAACCAAACGTGAATATACTCTCACGACAAAGAGTAAATCAAATTAGTCCACAAAATTTCAGCAAATACGTCTACTTCTACACTTTGAAAACAGATGGGAAGATATGGAAATGTAACGTGATATATCTTGTAAATAAACATAAGAAAAACATGCAAACGCCACTATGGGTCTTTAAATAAAGGCCTGAAATGGAAAATAAGACAAGAAAATACAAAAAGGAAGGAAAGGGCAAACAAATCTTATATCATCATGACAAGTTAAAAATGCAGGTTTGGGGCTCACCACAGATGCTCCTCTGCCGGTCTGCACGCCTCCCAGCCATGGCATGTTGATGGGTGTGCCAGGGCTGCTGTGGGTGTATGGTGTGGTACCGTGAAGAGTGGCAAAGTCATCGCGAGCGTGGACCACCAAGAAGTCATCACCACCGACACTGAGGACACAGAAATAAAAAAACAAGTGTATATTTAATTAAGATTGCCAACTCTGAATTGGAAGAAGCTCATAATATATTTTTTTTTCCTAAAGGGAAAAACACAAGGTAAGTCTGATGATGGGTTTGTCTTTATGAGAGAACGGTTTTGTGTTTGAGGAAGAGCAGCCGAGGATGACAAACAAATGCTCTCGAATATTGAAAGTGACCCCGTGCTGAGACTCTGTAAACAAAGACTCGCAGTTCATGTTTGATGCAGCACAAACATAAACACTAGCAATGCAGAAGCAGAGAACATACACCTACACACCCAGCACTGCACCAATAGCACCATCTCACACCCACACTCAATTTAACTCTGCTGGTGGAAAGGGTGAAAAGGTGAATTGATGCCACTTTGGATGAACTTAAAGCCACTGCCCAAAGCAAGTACAGTGTACGGTGAACACACACACACACACACACATGCAAACACACATGCCCAGTGTTTTACCCTTTGGCTTCAGCTTCATCATCATCGATCCATGTCAAGATCTGTGTGGCCAAGATGGAGGACACATCCAGCTCCTGAATGTCATGGGTGGAGGCCATTACTAAACAATTACGATTTGCCTGTGAGGCAGATGGAGATGAGAAGCAGGAAAAGGAGAAATGGTCAGGTTAAAGCTAAGGTAAACGGTGAGCTATAATGGATGTACACATTTTGAAAAGTTAGAATGTACAGAAGAGTGAGACAAACTGCGTGTCTTCTGTGCCTTTGGCCCTCAAACTTTTTGCTTTTAATGATGACCAGAGATGCACTGAATGTTTTTGGGAAGACAGAAGCCAGCACCAGTGGTGTCTTTGAAACAGTGTATCATTCAGCCTCGAGTATCGCTGTGTAAACCTCACCCCACATCAAAATACCAAACAAATACAACATGGGCTCGACTACATCAAAGAGGAGGATGTGGTATAAGATATGTGCCAATGGCCAAAAGACTTGGACATATTTCTCCAGTTTTCAAGTGAGGTCATATTTTATATTCAGCTTGAATAAAACAGTTTCATACACAAAGATCAAAGTCATCTTGGCTGTGACATGTATGTATACATCACAGTCTAGCTCACAGGAGGAACTCTGTTGGAAAAAGGGCGACTATTTTGGATACCCACTTCCCTTCTACCATCTGCATGTTAACGTTTGGAGAGCCTCCCTCGCTATGTGAAACAAAAAACAACCCGAGCTGAAAATACATGCTGAAAATTGCATGTTTTGACAAACACCACAGCACACTTCCTAACACACATTATTTTGCAAATTCACAGTTGCTACATCCTGTGCTCAGCACCGCTCTAGATTAGGGTGGCTGGTTTAAAGAAATATGAACTATCCAGGCAGCTTTTACCCTTATTGTAGAATGATAGTGGAGAATACTGGACCTACTGTCTGTGCTAGCACTGAGCCAAATGTAGAGATATGTCTGGTTATGCAAGATTATGCACGTCACACAAAAATAAAATAGCACTGCTGTGTTGCAAAGTAGATATTTGGGGGGGGGGGGGGTCTCTATAGACCTGAATGAGTAGCAGGTGAGAAAGGTTAATCTTGAAAACAATGAGACAACTGTTCTGTTGAAAATATTCAACAGTTAACAACACAGCACAGCAGATTTCTGAATAAACAGTAGGGTCTAAATATGTGGACAGAAGAAGCAAAGGACAAATGTATCTAACTGCTAAATGCTTTCAGTTTGTTCCAATTTACTGGGCTCTTTCTAAAAAGGTTTGTTTTTGATCACAGATTGATATATAGCAATCAGTAACTCTTGCTGTGCTCACAATATGTGTGCATGTTTAAGTTTCCCTTTACAGTTTTGATACTGAAATAAAGAGATTAATGTACACAATAATGATGAATTACCTCACATATACTTAACAAATTGGTTGAAGCAAATTAGAAAAAGGACCAATAGAAGATAATCCAGGTAACAGTAAATGTAGTCTCCTTTATTAGATCGTCATTATGTTGTTCAGACCGACCTGTGTGAACGAGGCATACCTTATTGATGGCAAAGGCTGTGATGATGTCCGATTCCTTATGAATGATACGTGCCTTTCCTCCAGGGCAGCCCAGATCTGACTCAGTCTGTACGAAACATGGATAGAAGACAGATATTTCAATATTAAAGCTAAAATGCCCCTTCATGCAAATGTACAACAGTCATAACCTCCACTACATTTTCATTCTGTATCAGAACAAGTGACCCAACAAGATACATTAGAGGAACTGACATGGATATAAAAGAGAGGAAATCTGTTACAAAAGTGCCTCCATCTTACTGTGGAACAACCATGCACCAAGGCTTATATTAAAAAAAAAAAAAAAGTTGGAGAACAACACTGATTCACCAGTAAAACCCATGGATTTGGATCAGCGACAGTGGATGGACACACTGGGTTTATGTTGAGCTGGAGTTGTTGGAGTAATATCAGATTTTTCATCAACAGGACAAATATGAGCCTATCAGTAGTTTTGACAGGACCTACTAATTCTATTTATTCAGAATTTCATGGTTCATTTATAAAACTAAAAGTATTAGAACCACTCCCATTTTAGGTCATTTTGTATAGTAATATGTTACAATGCCCTATTTCTGTTTTTATACTAGGGGGAGTTCACAAATGACATATCCTACTTATTTAAGCTAGAGGCTACAGGAGCTCAACATTAAAACACAGCCCAAACTGTATGAAATTTGGTCTTGCCAATGTAGATTCTATGCATGTTTTTTGTTTAGCCGAAGGGATTAGCAGAGGATATTAGAAAAGTGCATCAGCCACTATTTAACACAGCGGCCAATGGAACTGGGTTACTGTCATTAGTTAGCATGAGCAACTCACCCTTGAGCAATGAGCACAAGCACAAACTGTATCACAGAAGCCCTATGGGATGTACGCTATACAGTAAGTCATACGGCATATTATACAGAGATGTTACATTTGGAGGCCAACGCTGCTCTAAATGAGACAGGCATCCTTTGAGAATGAGATTGAATTAAAGTCTTTATTGCATTTATTCAGAGGGAAAAGACCATGTCTTTTTCTGTCAGATGGAATAAAGTAAAAGTTGACTTGCAGGAGCCTAAATATGGTGGTTTGCCATTTTCACCAAGCATATAATCCCTATGGGACGCAGATTCACTGCGACAGTGTTGGGCCCATTAATCAGAAGCTATTCAGCCTCATAGCTTGTCCTCTGAGAGACTAGGTTAATTAACACTGAGCCAAATGGAGTAGCTAGAATGAGGCAGCTCACACTGTGAGAGCCCGAAGATTAGAAAACCTCTGTGAAGCAAACGTGTATGGAGCCATTTAAGATTTATGGTTCTGATCTACATAAATATTCAGACAGCTACATGTAAGATTAATATCAAATACTGACAGGAACATACAAAGTTCATGACCCAATAAATACATGGACTGTAATTCTGTCAAGAACACACTTTTGATGTTCCTCGGACGATACATGATGGACCATATTTATTATTCTACTGTTAATGCCAAGTGCATGGTGCCACATTTAACTCATGGTACAGCTTGTACCATCATCTCTACTGCACGAGGATGTACATTTTCAATGTTTCACAGTATCATTACAGGATGTTCAAAGTTTTTCTGTTTATGATGAGAACAGGACACACATTTTACAGAAACTACAGACTGGCAGAGAGTGCTCATACAGTTTGGCATTAGATAGGGATGCGAGGGTTTTTAAAATAACACAAAATAATCTAAACCTCATCATTTAGTGAAATTGACATTACATTGAGAGTGATGTTCTTGGGTGTTGCATACAGTGAAGTGCACTGGACTGGTAAACTGTGACTTTTTTCCGAGGGAGATCAAATTTATCTGAAAACACTGTGTAAGCTCTGATAGATTGAAAATATAATGTTTAAATTATGGATTAAGTGACAGGATTTAACTCACCTCCAGAATGTGTCCTACTACTAGAACTGTTCTATTTTTTAATAAGTGACAGTACCAGCATATTGTCAATTTTAAGGTTCAAGAAACATAACTACGACAATAATTAAGTAAAAATCTGATCAACAATATGGTGCAATTTTCCAGTGCATAGCTATAAAGTGAAAAAGGACTGAAGTTTGGTGTCACCCCCCCACCACCACAAACCATCATTTATCTGAAACAGCAGTACCTGATTGTTTCCTGCCTCGTCCGTTCCTGAATATTTCATATTGTCAGTCTGGTCCTCAATCGACTTTAATGATTGGGCAAGCAGCACAAGGCACAGGGATAGACACACACAAAACATTCAGTGATGAACCATGCAGGCAAACACATACAAAAGAGGTATTATTGTGGCGTTAATCACCCAGGGTGGAATTATTTACCCAAAAATGAAAGCATAATCATGCAACTGGAGGCAGTAATAATACATGTGGATGACATGCAGAACAGAAAAAGCACAAATGCACTAACAGGGAGGTAAAATCAGTACCAATGCAGTTTGCCTTGAGGTAATTACAGAGGAGTGTGGTGGATTTCTTGCAACAAAATAGTTAGTGACAATTAATGCAATGTTCTGCTGTGCAATATGGAGATGTGGTGAGCATGTTGTCAACATAATGTACCTCATTAGGGTCTTGTTTCTTGGTAAATATATTTCTAATAAATGTCTCCTGTACTTCCTCTTGCTTGACCAGAAACTGCCACAACCGTTTCACTGGCAGCGCTGAGTGGTGGCTCGACCTGGAAAGAGAAAAAAAAACAAAACAAAACACTTGTGCATATTAACAAGAACACTCATTGAATAAAACAGTTCAGTTGAGCATCACTTCACTGAAGCACAATAAAAATGTGCTGGCAAAGTTGAAATCCAGAGGTTTTACATTAGTCACAGGATTAAGCATTCCTTCAGTCCTTCAATCATGACATAATACGTACAAGGTATGGCACATTTTCAAGTACAAATTTAGTGACTTTCATGACTTTTTTTAATAGCTCCAAAAGGGAAAATATAATTACCATAGCAAAAGAAATTAACAGGCTACAAAGGGCACATCTAAGTAAGACTGTGTGGATGTTGTCAGGTTTACAAAAGCCACAGTCTTTTTGCTTTCAACGCAGCTCTTGCAGAAAGTGTTGAAAGCTCTCTGACGACTGCTAGCGGAGCCCAAAGACTTTGCCAGACCTGACATATTCACAGCAGAAAAATTATATCAGTGTCTGAAATTAACTTTTAACTCACTGGCCAAGGGGACTTTAGATGAAACATAATCCACCAGCCAAATGTTTTGGTTTTTTTTTTTTCAAACAAGCTTAAAAAATCCCCCAACTTCTTCATCTTGAGTACAACATGACATTTAATTATTAATGCTGCACTTGAAATGATTACAGACTTATTTGGGAACTTGTACCAGAATAATACTGCGTTTACTGAGAATTTTTCAAATCTATACATAAGTGAATAGGATATTGTAAAAGGAAATAGGAAAAAAATAAGTAAGACATGATATCTCAGGAGGGGCTCAGTACCTGAAGGGGGTGTTGGACGGCTCAAACAGCGCCTTATGCCTGAGGAGGGCAGGACCCGGTGTGGTCGTCTCATCCTGGAGGTGTGTGGAGATGTATTTTGAAGGGGGGCCCCCAAAGATCTCCAGCCTTTTCTGCAGCACCTGCTCCCAGCGTTGCAGTGTCTTCAGCACTGCATGGCACAGAGGAGAGCCCACGGGCAGATCTGTGGAAAGTAGAAACAGACACACAAGCAACAAGATTAAGGGCTTCATATATTCTATAATGATCATCTGGACACGAGTACATCAGGAAGTGTGTGGTGTGTTATAGAGATTACCTAATAGATCATATCCTGCCATGGGGTAGAAGGACTTGAGGTTGACCAACACCAGCTGAACCATCGCCAGACGCATTAAACACCAACTGGAGGGAAAAGTAATTACAAACCATTGTACAGCTTTATTACATAATCCTTGTAAACTGGTTGACAGCTGCTTCAGTAGGAGCATGTGCCAGTTACACTTCTGAGCAAATTACAGTGTATTCAATCTGAATCTAAAGCAAAATGTCACAATAATGACATAGCATATGAAGTTGGTGGAAAGAAGCAACCACAAACAAACACATGCAGAAGCTCAGGGTGTGTAATCAAAGGTGAAACCAAGTCGGTGTTTAGAGAAATATCTACTCTGCTCTGTCATTATAGACCTGAGAAATACAAGGACATTCTGCAATACGTGAGTGTACGGTCCATCTAATTTATAATAAACAAATACAGAGGTATGCATTTATCTAAAAAGAGTGACAAGAGGACATTTAACAAACTCTTCAACTCAAATAGGGCCTGATTGTCAACACTAGACTTCAGTGGCATCCCTCCATGTTTGAGGGAAAATAATATGACAAACTATACTTTCATGGTTATTTTGACGTTCATTTCCATATTTATTGATTAGTTATATTGAGTTTGATATTCAGTGATCCTGATTTATTGCTAGATCTATGAATTTATGAGTTTGACAGGAATGTGAGTAGGGGGTGATATCGTCAGATTAATTAGTTATTGACTTTTTCCTGCTCTTGTTACGTCCACTTTTAAAATTCCACTGTTGGTTAACCTTTGCCAAACTGATCCCATGTGTTTTTGCTTTAATGGGTACACAGCTAACATAGACTCCAAACTGAACATCTGACCCACTATGAATGAAGAAATACAAACGGGTTAAGATAAAGCCTAACCGACTATTAATTTAAACATGTACTGTAGCTATGAGAAAATGAGGCTCAATTTTCCTGCTCTGTTTAAAATCTTTTCTTTGCTCTAGAAATGTTCTTGGTTCACCACATTGACATTGGGTCTTGTCTTCTTTTATTATTTGTCATGCAAACAAAACTCACAGTTTGATAGAAATTAATGTGAGGGTGTCTGATGACCAGCTGGGGCTTCAATGACCATCAGTAAATTTGAGTGTCTGGCACATGCAAATCTAATTACGTACTTAGGTTTTTCCATTCCTTTTTTTTTTTTTTTTTGCCAAGTACTCATCATGCACATTCATATAGTAATGGCGGTCAGTGGTGGTCATATTTTACCTGTATGAATTATGGTTTGAGTGCTCTCTTTGTGGAGAGTTGGGGTCAAAAACATCTTCATAATCATCATCCTCTTCATCTTCATCTTGACTGCCCTCACTCTCCTCTGAGTCATACTCAATTCTGTTTTCAGACAGTGGCAGTGATGGCTAGAACAAACAAACAGACAACAATGAACATGACATACTTAACTGAAATACATATTCAAATGAAATTCATCAGTAACAAAGCCTGGTAAATGACTGGTTTTTTTTTATGATATTTCAGAATTTCTTCCAAGTTACCTTTGTGATGAAGTAATCCCAAATACTGAGCTCTGGAGGGACAAATCTTTCTTTAAAGATGGAGGTTGCTTCCTGTTCCACCACAGGCATTGGCCTGGGACTGGATGGCCCCTCCCTCTCTATCCCAGACTCTTCCTTCGATCCACTGCGTGATGACAGAAGCCTGAAACGCCTGGACTTCCTGTCTGAACTGTCAATGCCAGGGGACGCTGAGAGAAGAAATGTTTGTTATACAACTGTGTTTACTCTTTTTTTAGATACAATTCCATCTACATTAGCTGCAGCCTTTTCACATTATAGAATACTACCTTAAAATGGACGTTTATGACAACAAACAGCTAAAAATACAGAGAAGCTCTTCTCTGTACAGTGATTATTGCATTACACCAGGAACCCTTTGCCCCTCCACAATGAGAGAAGCTGCTACACCACTAACAGGTTGATGGATTTCTCAATGACCCACAGATGGGAACCCAATTCATTTAGCAGGGCTGATTTCATTTAGTGGCAGGGTCACCTCTAAAAGAAAACCCCATACAGAGAGACAGTCAATCACACTGAAAGTCAAAGACAACCAGACCAGCTAAAACAGCCACTACTAACCTGGAGAGGATGCTCTCATTGGGCTGCTGGGTTTCTCTACAACAGGGGTTCGAGCGCCTCCTCCAAATACCGTCACCCAAAGCTTGCTGTTGAGTGGGTGGCCCACAATGCGAAACAGCTCATTGCTGGAGTGAGTGGCCATGCCGTGAACAAACAAACTGAGGAAGACTGCAGTGAGGATCTCGCAGAGCAGCACAGCTAAGCCCGGCTGGCTTTCCTCACCCGCTGAGCTCAAGAGACGGATCAAAGAGGCGATACCTGTAGAGAGGATGACACAAGGAGAGTGACAGGCAAACAGGAGAGAAAGAAAGCAGCATTAACTGGAATAGCAATAGCATACACTAAATAAAGAACTCAAAACAAATGTACAGCCTGCAATGACTGAACCTAATCTGTAATAAATAAAATATAGTGAGATGACTGCCAACGCGTCTGTTTCAAAACAAATCCCCCCAAAAGACTAAAATCAACAATGAGCGGATCTTATCAACAAGTGTAAACTGTGTGCTAAACAAATTATTTGCCAAAAACCTCTGCTGGTGTCCAAAAACACAGTCTCTATCAAGCAGATTAAGTCATTTCTGCCCACAGGCATCTCTCAATTAAAGCAGTAATAGAAGATGTGCTGAGTAGTGTGGGATCATGGGATTTGTTGTTTTCACCACAAACAAAATGTATTTGATGTGAGGCAGAAATTATGTTTATAGAGAGGATAATGTATTCACTGAAACCACATTATGTTTATTTACAAATATGAACACCTTGTAATCTCAGTTGAATGAAAGAGCCACATATATTATTACTTTTTGTGATTATAAATGTACATTAACTCATTCACTGCCAGGCATATCTACAGAACAGCTTTGAAATGATGCCAAAACACGTCAATGGCAGTGAATGAGTTAACTTGGTGAATTGCACAAGATTCTGAGCATCATTTTAAGCCAGATCAATGTCAAATAAATCAAGTAAGAAGTGATTATATTACTTTTATGGTATTTTTAAAACAACTACAAGTAAAATTCTTTGACATAATACTGTATGGTTTACACCAATGCCAGGACATGTGAAACTATCTGCGTCCCCCCGTAGTGGCAATTAGAGAACACCAAATTACCAAATTTCTTTGAATTTTAACAATGTTGGAAACATTTGATATTTGAATATAAATATAAAAGATAATGAATATATGACACAGGTTTAAACTTTTCATATTTCATGTGAAAATGTTACATAAAATATGTTTAGAAGTTGGTTGTGTTTTTATCATACAAAACACTGAATCCAACCAAGCCCTGCCATGAACTGGTGACAAGTCCAGGGTACACCCTGCCTTTGCCCGTTGATAGCTGCACCCTGAAGACACTCACAAGGACTAAGCAGCTCAAAAAATTGATGGATGGAGATCCAACCACAATTGTACGTGGTTTGCCATCGTTACCTGGCCACTGTGCTGGTGAAGTGTTGGGCTGAACAGATTCGTCCATGCTGACAGTTCTGATGGGCTGCTTCTGAGACAGCAGAACACTCTGATACACAATCCCTGTAAAATGGTCCACATGACTGTAGAAGACAAAAAAAGCAAACATTCAATATAAAACAAAACACTTATATTAAACATGAAGGGATGAACTGAGAAGTAACTTTTAAAAAATGGGTTAGATGGTATAAATATATAATGCCTAAAATGTTTGACTTTAAATGTTTGAACTTTTTTCTGAATTCTGGGAGGATGATGTTTCTAAGGAAGAGGACCTCCTACTGAGCTCTGTTCTGTCAGGACATAAAATACTAATGGGCTGTATTTCAGGTTAGCAGATTTAATATGCGGCCTAATGATAAACAGGAAACACAGGTCTTGTGAATGAAAAAAGGAAAGTATAATTTCTGATTCCAAATATGTAACGCTTAACTCACAAGGGATTCAATTAGGTTTCCAACACCCAATAACCTTCATTTAGGTTTCAGAGGAAAAACCTGTCTAAACATCAAAAATAATTCAGTAGTCAAAGAGAATATCAGTGAGAAGGGGCAGCAGGGGGTTTAATGCCCTTTTCAAGACAAGATCAATTGATTAAGTCACAGACACAGCACTGAAGGTCCATGTACATACAGTAACATCCAGTGATGACAACCAACTAAACTGAACTGAACTTAATAAATTAACAGCGAGAGGAAAAAGCAGAACATGGATCAAAACACTCGCAGCACAACACCCTGCACCACCTACACTCTGAAAACCTTTAAAAATTCACACACTCTCCTGTAGTCAAAAGGAAAAACAGAACCATCATGAAACCTCTGCGGCAACACACAAGGACAGTTTCTTTTCTAACAGCCATGATAAAGATAGTGACGGTTAAATTAGAGATAGCCTTGCTAATTAAGCCGGTCCGTTCAACTACCTCCAGTTTGTTACAGATGGTACTCTCCTTTATCTTAAAATGCTTGTATTTAGACATTTGATTTAACTGATACAAGCAGTTCTCTTTGTGAGGTGACAATGTGATTTTAAGGGTCCTAGTCTGGTCAAGCCATCCGCAGAACTAAAAAAATCAACAACCAAAAAATAAAAAAAAAACACCCAGAAACTCAAACTGGGTTATTTAAGACACACTTTATATTCTGCTGGATGTTTTCAAAGTGACGCGAGTTATGGTACATGGCTCTTAAATAAATAATGTTCCTGACATCTGTGAAAACTAAAAAATCCAATTAAGTATTAACAATCAGAATGACAAGCAGCAACTGTGCTGCTTTCATAAATCATTCTCAACAATCAAAACAGACAAGTGAAGTCAATTTGGTAAGCAAACCTCCAGGATGGGCCTATTTTTCCAAGTCTCAACTCAGACTAGCAAGCAGGTTCATTAACTGAAACCAACCTCATTTCAACCTCTGGAATACAGCTGTAAAAACCCCTAATGATTGAGTGGCTCCTTAGTAGCCATCTTATCCATACCCCTTATTTCTGCTTGAGTAAGTATTAAAGCATCATCTCTTCAAGCATGAACACCAGAAGACAAATATGATGTTTTCGTCAGCGCTTCGTCTATTAAATGCTAATGCTAAGAATAAAGAAACAAAGTCAAATGGCTCCAGATGGATAAATAATACATCAGCGGCTAGTGTCGTTACTGGAGTTGCATCAAGTTGAATGTGGTGGGAAATGAAAAAGCTGTATCAAAGTAAAGGAGTGCTTGAAGACAAATAAAGAATTAAAGAAGCTTGCGTTGAGCGCACTGTGTTGCACTATGAACGTTAAACCATTGTGCGTCAGGTTGAATGAAAGCAGGTTTTTCAAAGACTGAGCTGGGAAATGAAATGAGAATAATCTTTGTTGAGGGAGGCATGACCTGAATTTGATTTTGGGTGCATGTGTTGTTTTTGATGAATAAAATCTGAAGGTAATCACCACATTGTTTAAGAGTCTTTCTCAGGGTACTAAAGACACATACCTATAGGTGTGTCCATCACAGAGACACTGATATATGCAGGCTGACAGGGAGGCAGCCAAAGTGTGCATCACGTAGATCTGAAAGAAGTGTTGGTTAATTAAAGAAACATGATGTAACACAAGCACTTTAGTCAGGAACAAAAATACAGAAAAATACTACACTTACAGTGGGTCATGAGTGAAAGGATGGATTATTATGCATCATATTTTAAGATAATCTTTCACATCAGGCCCTTCAGTCGTGTATTCACTCTTTATTTTGGTCTAGGTCACCATGAACTCCACAGAAAATGGCTTTTTTTATTCCAGCATTTTCTGCATAAAGGCTCATTTTTAACTGGGCCTGTGTGTTTATCTGAGCTGTACACAGCTGGTGTAAAGGATACAAATGAGAGCAGTGGGCAAAGCTAGCTAAATAAATAAATAATCAATTGTATCCATTAACCCAGAGAAAAGTACGTTTTGGCTTTTTTTAATTAAATAACTGCCTATATAGGAATCATTATGATGCAACACTTTTTTCAGATTAAAACATTTTTAATGGAATGTTCTTTGCGGTGGACAGTTTGTTTTTTTTTTGTATAAAGCTGTGAAACTCTTGTCCACAAACATGAACAGAAAACCCATAGCTGGTATGGGTCTTAAGAGGTTAAACCATCAGAATAAGCTGAAAAGCACTACCGGCAGGGTTAGTTAAGGATAATCTCTGTAAATCTAGTGCACTGAAGAAAATATTTTCGGCTACATCATCTTTCACATGTTAACCCTCCAAGACCCAAAAGCATCTGCTGATCTAAAATGTTGCATAACTATTGATCAACTAAATCCCATCAATACATGTAAATAATTGCAATTTGTCATCAGATATGACCCATTTGGACATTCAAAGGCTCTGTAGTGAACATGGAAATACCGTCATCTTCTGCAACAGTGATTCATCAGTAAAACCCATGTAGTTTAAGAAATCACAGTTCAACAGCATTTGTTGTTGAATTAATGACATTTTTTTCTGAAAATGTCAGGTTTTCTTCAGTTTTGCTCTTTTGACATAGCCTTTTAATTTACTTTGAGCTTTTATAAACATCTACATGATCAGTGAATTAAATATAGGAAAACAGATGTTTTTCACAACAACAATTTCACTATAACATCTGGTGATAAACCACTTGGTAATGGTTAAATGTAGAGAAAAATTCATTTGGAAGTCACCACAAAATATAGGTCTGGGTCTTTAAGGGTTAAGATCTATATCTGCAGTTCAGCTAGATTCCATTTACTTGTTGTGATTGTCAGGTAAACACTGATATAATCACTTGTCCACTTGTTTGCTTTGTCTGGTTTCAATTTGGAAAGTCTTGGTTTTTGGTTGGAACTTAAAATTTGACACTTGTGAATACAAAATATATATATATATATAAATAAAAATCCTCCATGTGACTAATTCACATCACTTGATTCACTGTAAAAAACAACAACATGTTGATTAATACAGCATTATCTAACTGCAACATTACAAGGAATCTGTACACTAGATTTGTGACCGACTCACCTCGTTGCTGACAACATCAGGATGTGGAGGAGAGTCGAGCGCATTAATGGTCTGTAAGATGTCATGAGTTAGGTTGGTCAGATACACAATAGGATTGGCCACCACCGTCTTAACGTTTGCTGTGCAGGCCATTAGCAGAGGGATGGACGTGGTCTGAGAGCACAGCGTCACTTGTGAGTGGATAAAATCATCCTGTGAGGGGAAGGAAGTACAAAACAAGAACATCTTAATGGATGCAAGTACTGCAGTCTCTAGAATACTTGTACAACTTTCTATTGAGTCAAATAAACCTTAATGCTGCACCACAAGAAGCCAAAAATAATAAGAGCAGAGCAACTTTCTTATTTTTTTTTTTTTTAGCCAACTTCGACACACTTCACAGTGGGAGCTTTAAGCTGACAGGTGCTGCTGTGAACAACACTTTTCAGTCAGAAGGAGGCAGGATGAGCTGACTGATGTTTGTTTCATACATGATCCCATACCAGGTGTTGAATGTCATTTGCAGAGCAGAACAGAAGGGATTGACACCAAAAGAGTGCCTGGATTTATGGGGTTTGTTTGTTTATATAATATAGGTTCACTAAATAACACACATTTACTTGTCATAACGTCCTACACAGTAACTGATGTCAAGAAAAAGATGATTTCTAAAAGATTTTTCCAACAACAATAAATAAATTTGACAATTGTGGGACTCGGGCTGGGATAAAGAAACTGCTTTTATTCCAAAATCAAAGCAGCATGCAACGGGACAACTAGTGCCCGTCAACTGTTGTAACATTCAAAAGCATTGTTCCCAGGTTGTTTGCCTCCTAAAAATTGATCCAGCCTTCTAAGCCTAAGGCAGGACGTCCGTCAGGAGCTTAATGAATCTGCACAAACCATCAGCCTGGAGCTGGAGCTGAGCAGGCAAATGCCACTAACACAGTGTGTGAGTGAGATGGGTTTGTCATGGGATTCTGCTTAGCGTCATGTTCTTATTTCATTTCTATTTTGTATCACATGCTGTATGTTCAGCATCCTTACCATCAAAAATAATGACAGCTTTTCTTGCTAGTGTGAATATTGGTTAGCTTGCTGTCTTCTGGGGTGTACAAATATTGTGTTTTCATTATTCTTACAAAAGTCTTGTCCTATTATGAATGTGAAAATTAGCATGGACATCCACATTTAATTTGTACTGTCATGTCACATTACTGCATGACTCTACTAACAATTATTCTAAATACACTTTGTCATATTCAATTATAGATGAGTCCATTATACTCCTTCTCTGTTAATAGAACCACTGAACATTAATGGACTCTACCACTGAAAATGAATCAAAACAGGGACCAAACTCAGACTATTTGGTGCATTTTAACACTTCAAGCATTTGTCACTGGATAAAGGGAATGCTCTGGTATTTGGAGGCCTTGAGTGAGAATGTGTGTGTAAAAGTTACCTGGTGTGACTCTTGAAGCAGTAATATGAGCTCCATTCGTACAGATGCTAGCCCTCCACCGTGAGAGCCGTGCAAGCTACAGTAGCTCAGAAACATCCTGAGTAAAGGCTGGTTACTCTGCAGCCAGTGTCTTCTCCTCCTCTGGCTATCACCACGAGGACTTGAGGCCTTGAAGAAGAAATAGGAGTTTTGTAAACACATGTGTCAGCATCTCATATCTAAATAACAGTGTGTTATTTAGTTGCAGATTGCAGCTAAATGACTACCAGTTACCGCATCCTCCCCTTGGGATTTTAGTAAAGCTCTTTTTAGAGGCGTATTTGATTTGTCCATTCTTAGTTTTTGAATGCGGGGATAATACCTGTTGTCAACGATTAACACTGGATGCCACCTGCCATTAAAAATGAAAGGAGAAGAAAAACACACTCCCTCTGTAGATATAAAGGGCTCATACTAGTGTCAAGTAAACCTCTGTGGGCTGTTCCAATCTAAAGAATACAAAAAGCAGCAATATCTTTGGTTGTGGTTAAAAGACAGTAGGTCTTATGTTGCACAGTGAGAGCTTCACAGATGACTTTAGACCCAATCTTGTGACCAAAGATGTTCTGGGACAAAATTCAGATAATAAAGACACTTGGTTTGACCGACTCACAGTGTGGAACTACAACTTGCATTGACTTAACAACCAATAGTAATTCAGAATAAAATGATGGGTTGATCAATGTGACACCTACATTTCTGAGTTAAGAAATTAACCTGAATTTTGTAAAATTGTCAACACAAGTTCAACTATTTACGTGATTCATGACTGGGTTCTCATAGTACTCCCCCCTCGATTTTGGAGGTTTTCCTGAACTTAAAAAAAAAATACCACTTCAGATACAGTGTAATTTTTAGCTTAGCTTCATTGTTAATGACTATAACAGTACAGGAACGACATGTGCTGCTTTGTTCTTGTATATTTATATATGTTGCAACCTGAAATTTATTAAATGTTGTCATTGTGCAGTCTGCATATGCATCATACCCAAGTTTACTTACAGTGTGAATATAAGACAGCACAAAGGAAAATGTAATATAATGTTGTAAAATTAAATTCAGTTACTATAGTTATCCCTTCAATGTTGCACACTGAACCTTTCATGTTAAAATGTTAATTTTCATAATCAAAGAGCATTGGGAAATCATAAAACAAGGACAAGACTTTACTTTATATGAATATTTAAAGCAATGTCATCTTAAGTACACAAATGTGCAGTAAGTATATTAAAGTTTTCTGATGCTGAATAAATTACTGTAACACAGACTGTACTCAGTCAATAATGTAGTAACATTTCCACCAGCGTGATGAAGGAGTTTTGTCTCCTGAAAACTAATTTTAAAAGGATAGGGCAATGATTTCTTCTGTATAACTACATCACAGTTGGCTGAGCTGTTTTAATTTTTAATTATACTGAATATTACATTGATTCTTTTGCCCTCCTAAACATCTAACAAATCCAGGAGGATGCAGTTAACTACGCCCACCTGTTCCTCTTCCACCAGCCCAGAGATGGATGCATCACCCTGAACAGACAGCTCTGGTAGGCAAGGTTTGTAGCTGCAACAATGCTGGAGAGCCACCACCTAGGGAATGTCATGATAAAATCAAGTTAGAAGATCGTTTGTTATATAAAGTTGTGACTTTTTTTTAATGTAAAATACATTGGTGTTGTTACACAAAAGCAGCCATAGTAAAATAAAATATCCTAAAAGGCTTTTACTGAGCAAAAAAAAAATAGTACAAGTCTAGCCTTTAGAATACCATAGTGGGCCTTAAAACTATAAGAAAAGGCCAGAATTAAAGCAAGTTATGCTTAATAATGAAACAAGGGCATTTAATATATAATTATTCTAAAAGTATTATTACTGTCACCTCACTCATTACTTAAGGAAAATTATTGTTTTAGCTTGTGAGAGATGAAATGTACTTCAATATTAGTTGGAATATATCATTAAGAAAAAGTTTACTAGCGTTTCTTAACATTACATGACTTTTCTAATGAAAAACATGCCTGCCATGCTTTTTTTCTAACTTTCTGGAAATAAGTTTTTGCAGTCTAAAATCCTAAACCTATGAACATGATGACAGTGAAGGTTTGTGAGAGTTTATCGAATGAAGAACCACAAATACTGACATAACAACAATAACTGTATTATGGCATTGGTTAAACTAAACAAAAAATAAAATATCATAATAAATGAGTGTGTAAGTACCTCTCTTTCCAGCCACTGATAGAGCTGATAACGTAGCTTCCCTCCGTCCAGCTCGTACCCTGTTGACAGTGTCCTAAGCTCATGGGTCATAATCTTCAGACAGGCACTAAACTTCAGCTGAGCTGCCAATATGTCCTCAGACGGGTCTATGAAGTCATTTGTGTCCTCATTGTCCTCCCCTGTCACTGTCTCTGTTAGCAGTGACATTGCATCCTGCGTGTCCTGTAACACACTGCCGCTGTCAGCACTCCTGCCACTCTTACCATTTTTATTCTCTTCTTCATCCTCATTATCTTCATCATCTTTGTCACTGTCCCACTTTAGCTCCAGGGGTTCATCTGGAAGTGTCAGTGACGGCTGGCTCCAGTCAAAACTTAACACTGAATCCGAATGGCTGTTGGATAAGCTCTCCCCGCCTGACTCATAACCATTCAGAGCTGCCTGAGACCAGTCTGGGTCTGATGTTGGCCCATTCTTACTCCCAACACTGTGCTCAGCTGTGTCCTCCTGGTCAGTGATCTTGGAACGCTTGTGCACTTTGGGCATCTTGGAGAGCACTTCGAGTGCTAGCATAGGGCAGCCAGCCTGCAGGTGTGCATATGCAGCTGTGAAAAACAGCCTTCTCTCCTCCAGGCTGATGGAGTCAGCCCTGCGACCCTCAGCAGTCAGGCCCACTTTAGCTTTATCCGAAGAGCCAAAGTGGCGCCGCAGGAGGAGAGGGTGGGTGCGAAGGTAGGTATAGAAGTTGAAAACCTCTGGGTTACATGAAGATACAGCTGAGGAACCTGCTGTACACAAACAGAAAAAAAAACAAACAGTTGAAACAACCCTAAACCAGCCCAGAGGCCATGTTTCAGCCTGCCATGGCATTTAATAAGCTCATGTTTTATATTTTATGCCAATAAAGCAGCACATTGTAAAAAGGCAAAATATGTAATATTTTCCAAAAACCCTATATGGAATACTAAAATTACTAAAATAACTAAAATTGATAAGTAATTCTAAACTACAACAATAATCCTTCATATTCATCCCCACCAACCCTCTTATAGTACACTGCATATTTACCTGAAGAGAACCTTCCATCTGTGTGCATTTACCATTTTCCTCTTATATTGTTGCATGTAGGATATCACAGGAGCGTGGACCTTTGCCAGTGTGTTTATATCTCCAACAAATAACTGCATTACTGAGTGGTGGGCCAAAAAATATAAAAAAGCCACTCTGGCCACCCCATTCTTCTGCACATCATCTCTAAAACATCGTTGCAGACTTTGCAAAGATATGTATGTGTTTATTTGTGTTTTATTTGTTGGCAGAAACAGACATGCCAGCTGAGAGGCTAAATGCCAGTGGAATTTAGCAAAAAAGTAAAGAAAGTAAAGGAATGAAGCAAAACAGGATCTAGAACCCATGGTTCCCCGACAGGTCAACATGCTAGTAATGTTTTATTTTCCCATTTCATGTTTTTTTTTGTTTCATTATCAACACTGATCATGCTTGGGTGACTGGAATGGAAAATTAGCTCTCATTTGTTAAGTGGAAAGGAGAGGCCACATAGTTTTTTTGTTTAGTTCTGTTTACAATCACAAACCAGGAATGTTGCAGGTAAAAATGTGTTTGTTTTCCTACTTTTTCCTCCATTGTTAATCTTTAATATCTATCTATCTATCTATCTATCTTGAGCTAGAAGTAAGGAATGTAGATACAGGTAGAGGGGACTTATTTTTTGTTGCTTGTTTTAGATGCCTTGTTAATTGGAAATGTAAAACAAGTACTTCTTTTAAACATGTGAGACCCTATTCTCACACTGCAGATATATTTTATATGTTGCGCTACTCTGCTTGTATTTTAACCATTTCTGAAGTCAAATAAAATGAGTCCGTACTAATCATATACGATTGTGGACCAAAACTATGTTCTCACTTCCCCAAGCAAAATTGCAACACTTCAACTCAAGTAACTAAAGCCTTTAGGTGGGAGAGCAAAGGATGGAGTTTACCAACCAAAGAAGTCTGAAGAATGACTTTGTACACATAAATAATCCCCAATATAGGGTTTTATTTATTGTTTGACTTTGCATGTGTATTATATATATCACACAGTATAATTAGCTGTTATGGGGATGTGCAGGTCTTGGCTCCCTGTTTTTGAGTTCCAAACCTGACATCTTACCAAAGCCCTTTTCAAACATGATTTCTGGAGACCCACATCCATAGTACTTACTGCACGCCTGAACACTTTAACGCAGACAGTGGTCAGAGGAACAGATGCAAATTATTTGGGAGATTGAGACAAAGACGGAAAGAGTTAACTTTGAAAAGCTGTGTTTTGTTTATAATAACCTCTTCTGGTTTCACTGAGCTTTGTTCATTGAAATCATTGTCTCTCCGGTTCAAATACAAAAATGCATAATAAGGCTGGCAGACTAAAAGGTAGCGAAGTTCATGAAATTCACTCTTTCATCCTCAAGTATAACTATATAAATGAACTGACATAAAACTGCTCCACTTAAGGATATAAAGAACACATCACAGAACCACTTTCATATGTCTATGAGTACGGTTTTCTTCAATGAGAGGTGGTTGAACATTCTTTGAGAACAACTTGAATGCTGTTTTTAACATTTGTGTTTTTAATGTTTGTCTTTAGTGGGTTTTTTTTGCATGAGCCTTCCAAAAATATTTGTCACTTGTGACAAACAATAAGGGCGTGTTCACACACCATACCCAAGTCTGTATCTGAGTATGTTGGACCCCAAAGTCTGCTTAATCTCATCAGTGTGAATGCAAATATTCCATGCGCCAGAACCATACCCGAGTCCAGCTGAGAGGGTAAGGTAACATAAGGTTTATCTATCGATTTATCATTTATGAATCACAGTTGACAGAGGGAAAATAATCAGGGTTTGGCCTGCATCATATTAAGTTCAGTTCTTCATTCATTCTTAAGGCAAGCCTTGTATATTTGATTTAATTAAATGTCTTCCAAGTCGAATATGGATGCAATTAGTTGTGTAAGCTCCAAAAAATAGATGCAAAGCTGTAATGTTGAGTAAAAGCAGGAGATTTGATCTAACCACAAAAAAAAAAACAATGCAAAGAATCTAATGTGTTTATTTCAGTGCTGCAGCAACAGTATTTAATCTCAATCATCTGAATGTTTCATGAAAAAAAAAGCTTTTCATAATAATGATAATTTTAACTGAATGATCTTAAAAAAAAAACAATAACATTTCAGAGAACATTAGAAACTCTGTCACAAAAGATGCAGCATTTTAAAGTATATTCATAATATTATTTATAATATTAAAGAAAACCATTACTGATCTCATAAACTGGGGCTGAAATGTCCCTGTTTTGATGAATGCCTCTGACCGAAGGCTTGCAAATTAAGAGATTTGTGTACAGACTTAAATATAGGTGGGGTTGGTTTTGTTTATTTTGAAAACATGCACAAATGAACACAACAAAAAGGAATTCAAATGCATATTAAGAATCAAAATAACTAGAGCAACCTCAAACTATTTCTTATGTCAAACAAACACCACAGGGGTAAATATATGAATTGCATCTATGATTATGTTTTGCCCTCTTCATTCCTCTCATACATTATTACAACAGATTTATGGAAAATGCATTCATGCAAAAAGCAATTGTGTGCTAGTCAGTTCGTGCTTCCTACAAATGAAACTGTGGAACAGCTGACTCAAGTGAATCAACTATGTAGGTCATCAACAGAAAAAAAAAAATATGATAAAATAACAATTATGTGGTGCGCACAGAGAGAGACTACATCATTTTAATGTCACCTGTGTATTAAAGTGAATTAATGAGCAAAATGAATTAGCATAAACAGTGATGCAAACCTACCAGTGTCAGACCTAGCCCCCACGAACCCAGAGCTGGTGTTGGTGGTGTTGTTTACAGGCTGCTCAAGCAGAGTATCCAAAGCTCTGCTGTAGTCCTCCAAGACCCAGTAGGCCATGCTCCGCAGGAAAGGATCCGGGTGTGCAACAATCTGAAACAAACCAAGATTTACAGGTTTCCTTTCTTGCATGGGAAATAGTTTTATTTTGCATCTCTGCAGCACAAAAAGCAAAGTCAGACGACATCTGGCAGTTGTATTAAATTATGCACCCCCCCACGTACAATAAAAAACAACATTTTATATACATAAAACAAACTTTCTCCACCTGTTTGTCTTGTCCCAGAACATGTCTCTGGAGGATTTTTTTGTAGGTGGATGCAGTTTCAAATTCAGACTCGTACAATCTGGAGATTACCAGGGCCAGCTGTAGGTCCTGCATTTTTTCCAAACAAACCTGTAAAAGTTAAAAAAATAAATAAATAAAATAAGTTTTCACAGCCAATGCAAAAATGTGAAATATGTAAAAGATGATAGTAGATTTGACTCATTACCACTTTCATATACACATATGTAGCCAGGAAAGGCGAAGAAGCCAAATGCCATAAAATCATAACCTCACAGCTAACAGATAGCTGATAGATGAGGTGGGTTTACTCATTTCCAACTGATAAGGTGTGAGACGCATTTCAATGAGACCACCTCCTAGCCGCTGGGAGTAAACAAAGTCAATGGTAGCTCTTTGCCTTGGGGACGCTCATTTCCATAAAATGCTTAGAGAGTGCTCCGGTTACTCACACAGATGAAATAATGTGACTCACTGCTTCAGGGATGTTCTACACAGGAAATAACCTTGGCAAGTAAAAGGTTAAATAAACATGATGACCAAAAGCAGCTCTTCTGAGATGACAACAAAAAAGGAGATGTGTGTTTTTGTAACAGATGGCAGAAACGGTGATATTGCTTCATAAACCATTCTAAAAATATCTTAAAATATATCCCTGTTAACAGACCTTATGCAAATTTTAAAAAAAGATTGTAGGTAAGCTGTCCTCATTTCAGACTTCAATAAACCTCTGGTGTTGGTGTATGAATTTAACCTACGATAGAAATTATTATATAAAAAAAAAAACAAACCTTGAAATTAAGACAAATGACAGCATAACCCAAGAGTCAACTGCCAAGATTGATAATTCCTCTGCGCAGCCAGTGAATTGTGTTTTTAAAACTATATAATGCTACCTTTGAATGTCAACAGTCAGTCTACAATATAATGCCATGTTCTCCCTGGGTTCTCTCCGGGTACTCTGGCTTCCTCCCACAATCCATACACTGATAGGTTAATGGGCTAATCTAAATTGCCCATAGGTGTGAATGTGAGAGTGATTGTTCGTCTCTATATGTCAGCCCTGTGATGAACAGGTGACTTGTTAAGGGTGTACTCCGCCTTCACCCATATCTGGCTGGGATAGGCTCCAGCGACCCCCATGACCCTAGTGAGGATAAAGTGGGTTCAGATAATGAATGAATGAATAGACACTTTGAGAAAATAAGAACCATCTATTTTATAAAAGCTAAGTGGACTGTCTGTGTGTCTTAGGCATCACACAAAATCCAGAAAGAGTTGACTGCTGCAGTTTGGCATACTTGTATATCTTTGGTCAGGGAAAGAGACTAGTGAAAATGGCAAGATGATAGACCAAAATTTTTGGAAATATTAGTAATTTTGGAATACAATGGACTCCCAGTGGCCAAACACATTGCTATGCACAGAATCATAGAATCAAGATTGAAATGGGTTACCTAGCCCAAAGGGCCACATTGCCACATGCAGAAACAGACATGCCAGATGAGAGGTTATTCAATTGAAAGTGCCAGTGGAATCTACCAAGTACAAAAAGAGAGTAAAAGAATGAACAGTATCAGAGGATCCAGAACCTGTGGTTTCCCGAAGGGTTAGCATGCTAGTTTCATTTGACTCCTAATGAAAGCAAAGTTTCCTACTTAAGAGGCTGCTACTTAAGTGCTTTTTGTGAACAGTTATTAAGAGGCAAATCTATTTTCCACTTGCCTCCACTGCATCCTTAAGGGAGCCAGCTAGCAGGAAGAAGGCTGCAGAGTGCTGGAACCGCTGCTTTCCCAACAGAGAAAAGGCATTTTTTAGTGCTGCTTTCCTCCATCGGTCCTCAGTGAAGTTGTTGCTGAAAAAGTCTGTCATTTTGGCATTTTTCTGAGATCTGGGGAAAGTAAGATTTAGGATTCAGAAACAACAAATACTAGTGCCACCAGTCTGCAATAACCTGGCAGTGCTAATTTTGGTTTGGTAGAAAATATGCATACCTGTATAATCCCCAGACCACTGCTTTCTTCTTCAGTGCGAGGTAAAATATAGCTGCATCCAGAGGATCATTGTTTCTCTGAAAAGAAGCCTTGGCAACCTGACAAAAAGAAAAACGGGGGAAAAAAAAAACAAGCATTAAATTCACACCAACACATTTTTTTCCAACAGTTTTTTTATTCGTAGAAAGTGAAGTTGAAGCTTTATAGGTCATTTTGCAGAGTACCTCATACTCAGCTATAGTTATAGTTTTATAGCAACCTCAGCAAAACTGATCTGACAGCACTTAATTTCCAAAAGAAGCAATCAATTCTAAGTACAAAGGTTTAACATACTGAAGGCTAATGTTTAAAGCCTTTATGTGAAGAGTTTTAATGTGATTAAAGCTTTTAAACTACTCTGATGGCAAAAGACAAACCTGGTGTGCACAGACCCATTGTATGTCTTTATGTTGTGAACTGAATAGTGATTTTATTTTTTATTATGCAATTTTCTTTTTTTTTTTTTATAAATAAGAACATAATAAAATATTAACTTGAAGACATGTATAATGAAACATTACAGTTTGCTCTTTTTTTTTTTTTTTTAAAGAGCTGTACATACAAACTAACAGATTATGAACCACTTCATTAAATAATGATAAAGATTAATTAAAAGGTCAGAGTCACAGAGTTCATAGTTACTGCTGGTTTATTTTCAACTACATGCTATTTCTTATTTAAAATTTCAACACATACATCTAAATTGATGATAATAAGCTGAATCAGTGTATGTCTCACCTTCTCAATACACCTACGTAGCTTGTTGGTGCTACGCAACCACCAGCCTACGCCCATGGAGCGCAGCTCTGTCCAGGTGGGCTCTCCCTTCTGCAGTGCAGGCAGCATGTTCAGCAGCTCCTCCTCAGCTTCAGAGTGGAAGGCCCAGGCGTAATGACAGGTTGACAAGCCTGTGAAGATCAGAAAAGAACATAGAAGACGAAGTGTTTGCTCGTTTTTCTTGTGCTGAGTCTACATTACACAAGCTCTCATTTTCCACTCCCTGACAGTTTTTGGACTCCACTGACAAAAGTCCAAGGTTAGAGGCAAATTGATGTTCACTCCAATGAGTGGCAGTCAGAATGTGAATTTTCAGAAACCCCATCTGAGAGATGGATTAATGCATTTCAGATGTCAAATATCTGGCTGTAACATGTCCAAATACCCAAATCTTGTAGCATAAAAAATATTTTCATTATTACAACAGCTGTGACAACTTACAGAAAATGAGAGAGCGAATGGTACGGCTGTCGTGTCTATTATAAATAATACATGCAGGTTTTTCAATTATCTGGAACAAAATCTTTGTTTTTTAAATGTGTAAAACCTGAGTGATAGCCTAATCATCACCAAGTCTTTCTGTGCTTACGCACCTGAATCACTACCCTCACGGTGAACAACTTCAAAGATGAGTCCATCATAAACACAGACCACTTGTTTACATAACAAACTGAAAGGTCACTTGGGCCTTCTCTGAAATTTTGTGGCAAAGTACATTGTGGGAGTGGCTACCAAGCAAAAGCAGGCTCTCACAGATTCAGCAAGAAAATGAGCCAGATCACTGGCGCTGCCTTTCAGAGTTTGGGTACTGTTGTGGTGCAAGTACCTGATTAAATCCAGAATATGCAACACATTTCTTTACTTCCATCACTTAGTATCAACACATTATTATTATTACCAGTCCCAGTTTTTGAAGCATTGAAACAGATCACCATTCATGTTGTTAGGTAGGAGTTAGCTGATGTTTTTTCTAGCTCGGAAACATTCCATGTGGTTCAGTCCACCTCTGTTCTCAGTTTGAACTGGACTGAAAGAAGCTGCTGTTGTGTCATGTGCATGTGTTCATATTAAAGACAAGGTGCTACTGTCTTTATCTGGCTGGATAACTGACTGGATGCCCATTAACTCCTGGTGTGCGTGTGTGTTTTGTGATTTTTTGTTTGTTTGTTTGTTTTAAAAGAAAAAAAAGCCAGGTTCAGATAAGACTGTAAGATCAACTTCTGTAACCTAATGTTCCACAGCAACCAAATATTTTATTAGAATGATGTTCTAAGTTGGATGAATATTAGATATAAAACACATTGTTTGGTTATTTGCCTTTTGGTTAAAGCACAAAGAGAGAGGGGAGCAGAGAGATACTCAACATATACATTGGTCTACAATTTATTAGAAATGATCTGCCTCAGAGATTAAATGTGTTAAATGTTACGTATTTTAATCAGATTAACTGGAAAACAAATGACAAAAGCTCGGGTTTGCTGATGTTTTCCAGGTATTAAAGTGTTATTCTACATATATATTAGATTGTACATTTATACAAGAGATTTATAAATGTTCCACTAGATAGAACCTGTAAGGTGAATGTATTGTCATGGACAGACAGTGTTTTGAAGTAGATCTGGTAGCTCTGACAATAACATTCCTCTGCAGTTAAACCCCATTCTTTCATATATGTATGTGTTGAGGAGCTGCTGTATCAAAATGGAGAATTACCTTCCACCACAAATTAGGGTTAGGGTATTTCTTTTATGCATTTCATATTTCAGCATTTCAATAACTTTTAGCAGATTTGATGGTTTAGTTTCTCTTACCCCCAAAAATTATGCTTTTCTTTCACAAATGTGGGAATGATTGTCTGTCATAGTTCTGTGCATGAAAATGTGCAGAACAATGAAATTTCTCTTGCCTCGCCAGTCAGCACTCTGGGTGCTCAGCACCCCTAAACCTCTGATCCTAGAATCACCCCTGGCTGTCTCTCTCTAACAAAATACCTATTGCTGTTAATCACACCTGAGCCATTCAATTGTAATTCAGTCATTTGCCTTTTCATTCCACTCATGATCTCATGACTTATTGTTCATTCACTCTTGATTATTGAATACAGTTCTTGTTGTCTTACCACCCATGATCATTTAGAATACAGCTTCCACTATCTATGTTGTACTATAGTGATTAACTTAACCTAGTCCATCTGATCAACTTTTGTATAAACTGTTCATTGCAGCACTGTACAGCCACAGACACAATATTGGTGCATTGTTGTTGGTCTCCACTGCACGCACACAATTATGGACTCTGGAATGATATCTTCAAAACCCTGAAAGTAAAAACAGTTTGAGAGCCAGTGTCCCACTTTACCTTGCCGTAGCAGCTGTGCTCTGTGTGCCGGGGGCAGCGAGGTAGAGAGGAATGTATGGAGCCTGACAGCCAGCAAGAATTTCAGTCCACACTCATCCAGTGTTTCTCCACCTGGTTGGGAAAGAAATGGCTTACTTACTGGTACATTTTCAAACTAAGTCACCAAATTAGGCATGTCTATTCATTTTGTTCCAGTTACTTTTTATCCGAAAGCTGCAAGGCATCAGTACCTTTGCTCTTGCCCTGACAGTCCTTGAGGTCTGTGCTCGTGGTAGCTATAGTGTCAGCCAACGCCATGAGCGACATCTGCTCCATACGAGTTAAGCCAGGTAAACTGGAGTGGAGGAGGTGGCTGGATAGAACCTGGGCATGTTCTGGACCAAAGTATGTTGGACTGTACTGGGACAAGTCAATAACCTAAGACAGAGAGCAGGGTTTCTTTTTCAATTCACACATATCAATTGTACACTATTAAAAAAAAAAAAAAAAAAAGAAAATGCCAGGGATGTAAAAACAGACTAGTCTCTAAGAAATTTGTCTTTTTTCCTGAAAAGAAAAATGAGTGTCAAGCATCCCATTTTCCTTTTTTTGGTGTTTGTGAACTACTCTCATTTTAAGAAAATGTACCCAACTTCACATTAATATCATAATCCAGCTGATACAGAACTATATTTAACTGGAAACAATGAAAAATAATTGTGTGCATCATACAGCACTAGAGGAATTCAACTATTTTCCTTGTTTTAAGAGTGAAATGACATAATATTTCACAAATCAAGATTTTTAAGTCCATCTTACTTTTTTTTTGCTGCTCCTCATAAACACAACTTTCTTTAATGTTTGCTGATATTTTATTTTACTAAATACCAAATTTGGGTATATATAAGAATATTTGGCTTCTTTCTAGTAGAGCCATTTTCATAGGGTAAGTTTTAATGAAATGCAGGAAACAATACTTCATAAAGGGAGAATGTAACATTCAGCTACTACAGCCATGGGCTGTGACTCATCTCCCCTCTTAGGTATCAGATATCTAAAATTAAACTTGACACACATAATTATGCATGTCTGAACTACATAGTATGATACTAAAAGAGCTTAAAACAGTGCTGCCACCTTCCATTTTCCAAATATCATTCCAACCAACCACAAGCAATAGAAACTGACCTTGTTCCCCATTTCCTCTTGATCGCTGTCCAGAGGGTCTAGGTCCACTAAGTTGGGTGTATGAAACAGCTCATCATAAGCGTCTGTGTGACTGGAACCGTGCCCACTATCTCCGCTCACACTGCCTACTTTATCTATAGCGAGGCAAAAGAGAGAAATAAATTACTCAAGACAAGCACTTCATAAGGGACCTTAAGAAAAAAAAAATCCTCCTGCTGGGGGAGACAACAGATTAAATTAAAATACCAAAGAGCAGGAAATCTCCACACACTGTACATGTTTCTACTTTCATTTCCCTCATATTCTATCCCCAAAGACACAATAGGGAGAAAATCTAAAGCCACAGAATAACGCAAGATATATGCTCCTTCTCTTACACCTTCAGGCAGGCTAGATAAAAAAAAAGTTCTTCATTTAACTGTAAATACCATCTCTTCTTTCATCATCTGAATTGTTCTACAGGGAGTATTTTGTGTTAGGTTGCTTTCATCCAAAGCTGTGCTGTGAATGTCTACTTCATGCATTCATTCATTTTCTGTGACTGATTAATGTTTTGCAGAGACACAGGGCGTAGGTGGGGTACATCCTGGACAGCTTGCCAAAGCTGACATTGTAACAACCATTCAGTTTCACATTCACCCCTGTAGGCAATTTAGCCTGAGCAATTAGCATATTATGGTGCATGCCTTTGGACTATGAGAGGAAGCCAGAGTACCTGAAGAGAATCCGTAAAGTCAAAGGGAGGATATGCAAACTCTACACGGAAAGAAGCCAGCCTGTTGGCGTCAGGTGAAGATGACAAACAGAAAATGAACAGTACAAGGCAATATACTGTTTACCTACCAGGTTTTGGTGATGTATCTTCATCAGCTGCCAAAAGGGCATACAGAGGCAGGGGAGGTACTGAATCAATCTCTGTGTAGTCGGGAGATGAGTTCTCAGCTTTGCTGAACATTTTCCTGTCCCTAGCTGTACTCCCTCCAGCACTGATGGTTCGTGAGCGTACACGTTTCTCAGGATTGTTGGTACTGTCTTTTAGAGCGACAACTTCTCCAGCAATGCATTTCACCAGATGGGAGAGAATGGCTTTGGCACGGTGAACCTTGAAAGAGATATGACAAAGATATACTTACAATATTTTGAAAAATATCAACAACACCTCTATTTCCTCTAAGTAAAATTTTTCCTGTTTTTTAAAAAAGTTGTTAAGTTAAAGAGAAGACTACACTCCTACAGCAAATAGGTAAATTATTTAAATGGAAAACTTTAGAAACAGTACAAAAGATCCACCAATACACCAGTTTCTTACATAACTACTGGCTGATACTGATGGGTTTTGGGTTTTTATTGGTTTATTTACCTTTCTGTACCAACAAGGACATTGTTTGGTGAATAATGTCTTATTTGCTGATTGGCTGATGGCAGCCAACAAGCTGATATTGGCCAATACAGTTCAACCACTATGGTTGCCTAGCATGCCTATATAGACCGATGCCCCATCATGTCATGGATCACGTGATTTATGTTTACACGGCCATACTGGGAGGCAACCCACAAGCTAGAAAAAGCAGTACCAGGCCTGTTAAACAAATAATTGTACTTAACTGTAGTCATGGTTAACTTTTGTGCAGTAATAAGATGCTCAAACAGAAAGGGGCATGGTCTGTCTACAGGATCCCCTTTGTTTGAACCATCCGGGGAGAAAAATATAAGGAACTCAGTGCAGAGGCAGAGTATTAAGTATGGTAGTAGACCTATGGTCACCTGTCAGCTGTATATTACACATAAGCATTAAAAGGGGTAAACAACAGGGGTGCAGTGGTTGGTGCAGGTTATCCACGGTTTGGAATATATTGCGGATCTTGGGTCATGGTTCAGGCGTGATAGCCAGCCGGGGCTGGACGTGGAGCCTGAGCTGTTCGCCGTGCCCCGGCGCTCAAACGGGGCTGGGTGCAGGTGCAGCTCTGGTGTCCGGTGTCCTGTTGAGCCAGAACACCAGTACTAACTGGCCTCTGCGTATGGCGTTCTGGCTCAACAGGACCCCAGTACCGGCCGGCCTCTGCGCCGTGCCATGATCAATGACTAAAGAGTCACAACAGGTGACCGTAGGTCTAATTTGTGTAGTTGTATCAGTATGAAGAAAGGTTGGAGAAAAAAAAAAAAAAAAAAGAGATGCGTTTACACATTGAAAATAATGATTGTTTTGGTATGTAATATATCTGAAAAATGTAAATTAGCAGCTGCTAAACACACAGTCTGTCACTCTGTTGCCTCCAGTCTTGCTTTCCAGCATGGCGGCGTAGTTGTTTAACTTCCGGTATTGATGACATAGGTGGCATCGATCTATAGTACCTACAAACATCATTATGTAATTAATTAACTTACCTTCCCCAAATCCATCAGCTCCAGTAACTGAACCGGGTGGTACTGGGGCAGGGTGGGAAAGAGGTTGTGTGCAGCCTCAAATAATCCAGAGTCTTCCATCTCCACAGGCAGGTCATAAGCTGTTTTCTTCCCACTGAGTTTTTGAGCCAGGCTCATCATTGACCTTGTGAGGGCCCTTTTTGGTGGTGCCAGTGACGACATGGGGGGCCCCAGGCTAAGCCCCTCCTCCTGGCTCTGTCTGACAGCAGAGACGATTGAGGAGACACTGCTGCTGATGTCAGTATCTGGGACAGTGGTGGCACTAGGCTGGGGTGGTTTCGGGGGCTGCCACTGGGAGTAGACATGCATTTCACAGTCCATGCCCAGTACCAAGATACCATCCCGTACCCATGAAAGGGAGACTGGGATAGGCAATGAGCCTTCAACAGAAGAGACCAGATCCACTGATCGAAGCAGAACAAGGCGGGACAAGCTTTGGTCTTTACTGCCATCGTACGACAGACCAAGTTCAGGAGGTTTACCAGAGAGACGGCCGTACATAAAAATCTTTGTCCCAATGCCAACAGTTAGAACATGCGACCCATCCTCCTGAGAGACCCAGTCCAGATGAACAAGGTTCTTTGAAGAAGAACCAAGGCAGTTCTCATTGGATATGAAGAGATCCATATTACTACCTGGAATATTAATATTACCAGATGTGCCATTGTTGGCTGTAGGATCTGCGCCGTCTAGGACTATGGTCTGCTCTAGAATCCACTGTGAACCACCAGTGGATTCGCACTGGAAGATACCAATACAGACCTGTGGTTCCCTGTTGCTTGGTGGGTTTGGGCTTGGAGTGACATTTGGACTGCGCTGTACGGTGAGAGTTGGGATCTGGTGACTGCCGTCGTGGTGCATATAAGGGGATGAAGCCAGGGCAGGTGGGAAATTCAACCGTGCATTTGAGTTTTGTTGAGGCGTTGAGTTAAGAGGTGTATTTGGTGACAGTCTGTAGGCCACTGCAATCCGTCCAGTGTGACAGCAGCTGACCTCTATTGGGTAACCTGGTACGCTTACTGCGCTGCCATTGGGAAGTCCCTCCTCCACATGGAGAGGCCACTCCTCCCACTGATACAGCAACCCGTCTGTAGTGGAATCCTCTGTCACAGTGACATTACATCTCCAGAAGCGTACCTTTCCATCTGAACAGGAAGTGGCAAGAAGGTAAGGCACACGGCCCGTTGGTAGAGAGCACGATGCACTGAGGTGACCTGGAGGAAGAGATCACAGACTGTCAGGTACCAAAGATGTTCACAACCTGTTTCAATTAACTTCTCATTTGTAGAACTAATAAGTGTACAGTTTGGGCTCTAAGTTTTTTTTGTGTCTGTGTCAGATAATTTGTGATTTCTTTTTTTTACGTTTACAATGAATTAAAAATAATTTTCCTCCTTAAAAAAACTTTGTTCATACTTGGGTAGTCAGGCTAACAAAGTCATGAGCATCCAATTTTCATTCCAAATATAATTGAAGCAACTCTCCCCTGAGTTATTGCATAACTGCAAAACAATTTAGATGCAAATACAAAAACATCATTATTATTTCTATAATTAATACTTGGCAGCTTCTATCACAACATTTCAGTGACTGGGTAAGCTGTGTGTTTTTCCCTGCACATCACAACAATTGTGTCATCTGTATGTGGTAATCTCTTGCCTGCTGAGGGTGTAACACTGATGGCCTCTACTCCTGCTGGCAGAGCCATCTCCTGGCTGAAAAGTCTGTGTGTTGTGAGGCTGAGGCGACATGCACTCTGCAGATTGGAAGTGCAGGGTTTACTCTTCGGAGTGACTGGAGAACTGAATGTCTCAAAGTTAAACTGTGAGCTGTTCATAGAGGAAGCTGTGAAGGAATCCTTCTCTGTGATAGTGTCCTCTGCAGAAACATGAACGAGAGAAAGAAGGAAAAAAGTTTTTATAAAACAAATTGTTACATGAATTCTACATCAATTATTATTTAAAGATGAAGAAGCAACTTTGTACTCAGTAAAATCTCAAATAATTTAAGTAGCAGCTTGGCAAAACTGGCCCATTTTTACCCTCCACTGATATATGACTCAGATGTGGTCTTTACATAACTTTGTTAAAAGCACAAATCAGATGGAATATGATCTTTTCACTTCTGATTGAAGCCACTTGTAGTCCTCCATCAGATATAGATTTGATTGTATGCAGTGTGACCTCAGTCTGAGCAATCATATTGGAATTAATTGGACTTTAGATCAGCATTTATCACAATTCTATTCTGCCAGGAGGCGTTCTAAGAAAAAAAAAAAAAGGCTTCTTTTTATTTTCCTCCTCTTCATCATTATCATCTACTGAATTCAGCTGCATATTAACTTATAAATGAAACTGGAAGCCCTGACTTCTGTGACCTCCATGTTTACATGCTGCATGTGATGTTATTCTTAGTTGTGCATGTGGGTCAGTTAAAAATTCACATGTTCAGTTCACAGTGGAAACTGATATGAGCTACATTTTAACAAAATAATGTAAGAAAAAATAAATCTGAGCAATAAATGCACTACTGAGGCTGTGCAAAGGAATCATATCACTACAAAATGTGGAAAATTACAGAATTAACATCTAAGGTTTTTGAAAATTCACTATAATTTTCTACACAAGATTACACAGGATTTCTACAAAGATACACAAAACACTTCACTTTAGCTAGTATACATTAGATAAACAAATTTCATTTGTTTGTTTGAAAAAACACAACCCACCCATGGTGACAGGTTGAGCAGCGAGATGCAAATGCCACATATGAAGGAGTGAGCGACCTGATGGGGTCAATTCTACCACCACAAGGAAAAAACGCGCAGAGAAGGCTGGCTGGCTTGAGGCTGCATAGAAAGACACAGATACACAAATAATATGAATACATTGCCTGTTATTTAACCTTCAAACATCTTGTTGGTACAGTGTTTTATTAGAAAAAAAAAATTTCTTTCACACGGACCTGTGAGAAAAGAATCTGAAGGTTCCTGTGTGCTTTCTGTTCTTCCACTGCCGAGGATCAGGTCCTCCTCAAAAACATGCAGGAGCTGGGTCTCTTTGCCCTGCTGTAGAGAGCAGCAGCATTATTAAGCTGCATCAAATAAAATCAACAACATATTTCAACATCTGACACCAAATATGCAAGAACACTAAGACAAACGCAACCTACAGCTAACCCTCATACATGATAAGAACTGCTACACACCCATTTTTAGTTGTTAATGATTGACCTTTAACACACTTTAATCCATTGCAGAATGCTACATAGTAGGAATGGCTTTCATTGCATTATACCTTTTATTTCATCTTGATCATTTAAGTGACGTTCTTACTCATCTGCAAGTTTTACAGTACCTTGGCATGTGCAGATAACCAAGTGAGTGAGACACTGATTGTAGTGATAGAAAAAAAAGATACATTTTTCTCTTTGTCTTCATATATACTTACAAAGTCAGTGATGGCATCTAGCTCTATAATACACCCTGGTTTTGCAGTGGACTGCTGACTGATAATGTTGAAAACCTCACCAACATATTTCTAAAGTGGAAAAAAGAAAGAAGGGCACACAAGAAATATGGTATGGTCATGTCATGGTTCATGAATGTCAAAATGCATCAGTTAATGCCAGGGATATGAACTCTTCCAAAGACAACATAGTTTATTAATTAGTATGTCAACAGGAGTAACATCTCTAAACCTTAAAAAAAAAAAAGAATGCAAGGACATGTAATTGTTCTTGCATGCTTTCTGTATCCAGTTATCCATAAACTGATGTTAATGAAGTTGTAAGACTTCAAATGAATGAAATCTTATTACCTTGCTCACTTATGCTAAACAGTAAAAACAGAAAATAAGACTGTTGATGTGAATAAATGCAACAGCGATCACCTTCTGCAGAGCGTGTTAAAATTTGTATTAATTTGTTTGTACATATTTGCAAATGACTTACTGATATCTCAGGATTAGAGACCTCGCTTAGGAGTTTCTTTGCTTCAATGACCGCCTGATACAGCCTGAGTGAGTGACCATCACTGGCCACGAAACAGGCGCTGGGAGAGTTACAATACACACCTATTGAAAAGAGGAAAAGAAGAGAAGAACCCATTTGAACAACATCCTCTTATACATTTTGGGGGGGGGGGGGGGGACACAAATCACAGTAAATATGCAGGAAACACATTACATCTGAAAAAGTAAAAGAAAGTTGTACTGTCATACTGTCTATTTACACAGAAGTTTTAATATTTGGATATTTGAAAACCTAAAGCCCACTTGGATTTCACAGAATTTAAAATAGTTGTTTACACAACAATAGTTTTTCAGTTTGCAAATTAGGGATCCAAGAAAACTTGTTAACTGTTGTAAAAATATATTTATGGGAATATTACATCCCAAACCTAGTAGTCTCATTCGGCCACAGTAAATTATTCAAATTTATGAACCAAAATAACTGTTTGATAAACAAAAGAAATTATGAAAATGAGGCACTGCTCTGAAAAATTAAGTCCTCATATCTCCTTACCTAAACAACTGCTGGGAATAAGTGTGGGCAGCCATGCTACATTAGCAAAGGCTGATGCGTGCAGAGAATTGATCCGAGCTAACTCAGAGACGCCTCCTGATAAAGACAATGGGCCAACTGGGTCCACTCTCCATAAGATCAGCTCACTGTAGATGGCGTTGGGATCCTGGGAAACCCCACCAAGGGAGACTCGGGTGGGCCTTGATCCTGGGGCTGGAGGGGCCAGGATGCTGTCTACTTCAGGTGTCCTCAAGGCGTTGTGGTGTGACGTGGTGAGGAGCAGGGGCAGTAAGGAGTGACAGGCCAGGTCGTTGAGGTGGAAACGGTGGCCACAGTACCGTGACTTGTGAGAGATGCTAAGCACTGTGGAGAAAGCAGAGTCCTCTGCAAAGCTGACTGCCCACTGGTTCAGAGAGCCGTCGGCATGTTTGGAAATCATAAGGACGTTGGGGGTGAAAATGCTCAGTCGAAGACTACTGCTGGCTACTGATTTTCCTTGACCTCCATAACTAATGAGTGCAGATTTGGTTTGAGGCAGTGTGCTCCCAGGTGGTCGCTGCCTGCCATGCTGGATAGCCAGATCCACGTTTTTATTGCAGGCATACATAACCACACTATGGCTCAGAGAGATTGCATCACCTGCAGGAAACGCTACTGGGATGCGAGACACAAAAGACACCTGAAAGAGAAAGGAACAGCACAGTAAATACATTTAAAACAAGTAGTAGTTGTGGTTTGAAATGAGACAATTTCAATGAATTCACACCGCTTCTTAACATGTATTCTGAAGTAGATCTTGAGACAATACAGTAATCGAGGACTAATTTGTAAAGCAACTACTGAATAATTCACAGCTTGGTTGAAAGACTGGGAAATGAATGACAGTTGTGAAATTACTGGAATGACTATGACAGAGATAAAGGAAAATAATACACAGGAATTTTCATGCACCCATTTATTTTCATGCCTATTATTACAAGAAGCCTGGCTTTAATAATCTGTTTGTCAGTTAAGCTTGTGATTCTTTCAGCCCCCTTGTCCAGCTGACTGACTTGTACGCCATGAGAATCTCATTATTTCACTGTTAATAAAACACATCAGGGCACTTTTTAATTTTATATGAAGTCAAACTTAATTAAAATATAATTGTGTGCACGGCCAGATAAAAGGTCAATATAATGGGAGCTACACCACCATGGCTATCAAAAATGATTCACAATAATGCACTGATGAATTTATGTTATGCCTGTGTGCTGCTTCTCCAAATTGTGACTATAAACAGGCTGTGTGAGAGACTGAAAAGAGGGGGAAAAATGGATCAGTTTACAGTGATCTTATTAAAGTAAAAATAGAACGAATACTTTTAACCAAGCTGAAATATGATCTAAATACCATTATGCAGGCCATTAGAATATTACAGGAAGTCCTTTTGTCCTCAATCATAACAGTGCTGCCACAAATGTCAACTGGACAAATACTACTAATGAAGGCAGGCAAGTGAGATTAAGATTGTTACTAAAACACTGATGATTCAATATCCCAAAATTTCAATGAAAAGACCTTTTACAACGAATGTACCTGAGCTTGTCTGAACATGCCTGGCTGGTATTCATCTAACCAGTCCACGTGCCAGACTAACAGAGATCCGTCCATGGGATGGATGCTGAACAACATGTCTGCACCTTTGTTCCACTCCTCTAATAGAACATCCACCTGGTGCCCCACTGCAGCCAGATGAAGAGCTGCTGTGTCAGATCCTTGGTGCTCAATTGAAGATGCTTTGCCAGTGTTTTCTTCTGCATCAAAATTATCATCCTCTTCAGGCTCTGGAAGAAAAACCAATGCTTAAATGTAAATTTCTGAAAGTCGGAGCGGGCAAAAAAAGGAAAACACAAAAGTAAAAACTGAGATGTCAAAAGTCAGAATCGAGTTTTGACAGTGTTCTTCCAGCCTTTTCTGCACACCCCTACAAATAAAGTGTCAGTGCCTGATCCAGATATTTTCCAGTACCTTCATGGGAGCATTCGTTCTGTTGCTCCAAGCTGCCTCGGAGCTGCTGCAGGAAGACTTCCATAGCTAAAGTGAAATGAAGCTCTTTGTTGTTAAGCCAATGGACAGTAAAAAGTCCTCCAGGTTCTTCATCATCTACTGATGTCAAAGAGGAGATCGAGGGAAGCAAAGGAATGTCTGTAATATAGAAACAAATAATGAACATGTACATTTTTCTCAATGATGAAGTACACATTAAAAAGAACACAGGGCAAATGTTTTTGAAGCAAATGTCTTTTTATGGATGTGTGGATTATGCTAAAACAGAATTCATGCATACAAATAGAATCCTATGTGACTTGTTGGCCCCAAGGCAGAAACAAGCTAAGATTTCATCCTGTTTCAGGTCAGATTATGCTGCCCCATAGAAACACAGAAATAAAATGAAAATGCCTTACGATGTACTCAACAGCTTGCTGGGATGTTAAATAAATAACTTCAGGCCAGTCCTGAAACGTCACAGCCAATTTTGCCATTAGAAATACAGAGGTGTAGCCCTCTGACCCATGGTACAGTGAGATTCTTTCAAAGTATGTCAAGTCAAATCAGTTTGACCAAAGCCATGTACAGAGAGATCAGAAACACACTGTGTGAATAAAATATCAAGGCAAACCCATGAATTAGCAGGAGCATAGATTATTCAAAGACTATCAGTATAAGCATTGCACGAACAAAAAATTAAGTACCAAAAAATAAATGCAAAAATGTGTTCAAACTGTCAACAATGAAAATGTTAAGAAAAGAAGTGGGTCTGAAGATGATTTTTGAAGTTCAAGCAGTATTAAAGAGCAACAGGAGTAACTAATCCATTATTCTACTAGTACTAGTCTGATAAAGCCTCTGTGGTACAGAAATACTGAGAACTATGTGCCAAAGAATGAGTTAACACAAGTTTACCTTCCATGAAATGTGAAGATTTACAAAGTTCTCTATGCAAAGTTACTGAATCATACAACAAGTTATAAATAAAAGATGACTTTTTCTACAGATTATACAGGTTATGTTAAACATTTGTGTTGCCCATAAAGATGAACTGTATGTTTTTCAATCGTACCTGTAGCAGGGTTGATACTGGCAGTGATGTGGAAGTGGCAGAGAGCGTTGGCATGAGGTGTGTTGTTGCTGCATTTTCTATGGTTGTAGTGTCGGCTCTGGTTGTGGGGCAGACAGCCGGTCAGAGAGGGATAAGGTACGTCACGAGAAGAGTGCCACGACTCATTAAAATTGAACTGTGGAGATAACATAAATTAGTCAACTTTCATTAATAACAGTCACAAGTTAATGTGTTGTGTTACTTTTAACTGCCTGCTCTGTATCTTTGTAAGATCCAGCATAAAACTACATGTATTTAATAATTTTTAAATAACCTGAAAAACAGGTAAGACATGATCTGAAAAGCAACTGATAGAGTTCATATGAAGCAGAGTGTGTAAACACAGCTACAGTTTCATGCTCCCTCTTTGGCACAAACACCTGCGTTGGTGGTTGTATAAAATTCACTTGTCACTAAGCACAGCTTCTTGGCCACTGTCTCTGCCTCAGAAACAGGTGCATCTCTAAGGGATGAGAATTTAAATTGTGTAAAAATAACAGACCAAAAAAAGAAAGAAAGAGGGCATGCAAGAGTGTTGAGTGAGAAACACTGCATGTGAAGGGAAGTGAAAGTGTTTAGTTGGTACTCATACAGTACTATGTGATCCTGTTGTTTCTGTTCAGTTTCAGTAAAATGTTTAATGTCTTTGACAGTTTAAAGACTTACATTTACACTTAAATCTCAGAGCATAGCCAGGCATTAGTAAGCATTAGGTAAATGGATGTGTGCAAATACAATATATTATGGTGAAAATCCCATACTAGCGTCTGCACCAGAGGTTCTCAAACAGCACTCTAATCAAAAAAGTTTGGGATTAAGTAACTTGATTGATTTTACAAGGAATCTTGTACTGCTTATCCTACCCTGAGGCTTTATACCAAAACAGAGATTAAAACAGGATTTTCTCACTATTGTCCATCTAACCAGTTTTGCTGTAAGAAGTAGCACTCCCTGGATCACTCCACTCTGTCGGTAATTTTTGCAGTGAATAATTCCATGCATGTTCTCTTCCAGACTTTCCCCAAGGCATGAAAGACTAATTTGCATACCTACTTTTCCTATAATTTAATATGCCTGAAGCTTTATAATTGCCACTGAAACTTAACCATTTCAATGTCAGTTATAGAACAGCAGTGGTATATCTGATGCTTATCAGTGGGTGGTGGTCATGAAGAAACATTACAACTATGATGTAATGGTATCAAGATGATACAGAACAATAATAAAAATTGACAATGAGCAAATGTCAGTATAGCTGAGGAGTACTGCTTCAAAAATAAACTAAAAATAGATGCTCTTTGGTTCTAAGGACACTTCAAGATAGGAAGGAAGTGAAAGGTTATACATGGACTTTTCATAATCATAAATATCAAGTGAGGCTGCTTTGCATGCCATATGCTAAAAGAGGCTGTGAGGTGAAACACATGCTTTAGTTCTTAATGGTATTACATGTATTTTTTTTTGGTAAAACCACATGACTTGGTATTTTGCAGTTAAGACTTATTGATCATACCACAAAATTCCAGCCTAACCTTGTTTACCTCAATTTTGTGGTGTAGTACAGATTACAGAGTATCAGAATGCACTTCACTGATGCTTGTCCTAAGGCCTACAATGGCTCAAAAATCATTTTTATGTTTGAGAGCCAATTAATTCTCTCTTAACTTTACTAAGCCTCCATTTTCTCTTCCTCCCTTTACTCCTTATCGCTTATCTTTGCTGTATGCTAATGTAAAACATTAACAGGGCTGACAATACAACAATCTGGGTTCTACTTCAGAGCTCAGTTGGAAAAAGCAGTGAGCTATATATGTAATGTACCACTTTACCCTACAAAATAAAATGATGGTGATTAGAAAAACTATATTTATCTCACACCAAGTAAAAAAAAAAAAAAAAGTCTTTCTAAGCAGTCAAAAAATAAATTGGTCCCAAAAAGCCATTATTTAACCAACATAGGTGGCTTAGTTTTTGTCAACCATTATTTATTTTGCTGTAACATAAGAGGTCTTCATATTGTCTCAGTTGGTGTGTTCCATTTGCAAATTATGGCAGCAAATTAAAAATAGGACAGAAAGACATTAGAGGCAACCTGATTTCCTCTTGGTTCAATGTATTCAATTATCACTACATGTTTCTTTTAGCAACAACAATGTTACAATGACTTACTTCTTGTGTTGTTCTTCCTTGTCCCTTTCCATTGCAGGTGTTCTTCCAAGAAGGGCCGGCACATCTCAGAGTGTCACTGTGTTGGCCATTTGTGTGGTTGTTATGGTGACCAGGCAGGAGACTGTCACCTGGTAACAGCGTCTCTGCCCAGAGGCGACACACGCTGTCTTTACAGCAGGTAAGCAGAACGTTACAGACGGAAGCTCTGTGTGGAGAGAGGGATGAAAAAGAAAAGGAAAAAAAAGGGAGAAAACAGGTCAGAGTGAAGTTGGCTGGAGGCCAAGCAACTTCTCAAAATGTCTTTTGGGGGTCGTGCTTTTCAATGGTAGGTTAAGGAGTAAGCAACTGTAAAGCAGCAAATTAAACTATAGGTCCAAAAGTAATAAATGGAATCTCTGTCCTGGATGTAAGATATGGATGTAGAAAATTAAACAGCAGTTTTGACTGACATTAAAAGGGTAAAATGTGAAATATCTAAAGAGAGAAAGTTGGATTTGGAAAAGACCTTGTGCTGCTGTTACTTAAATTTCTTATCAACAGGCTTTATTTGTGTGATAATGGCCCAATAATATATCTATAAAGGTGCTAAAGTCTTCTAAATCTGCAGAGAACTGTGTGGCACTTCATATAATTTCTGTCAGAGATAATTATGTCAAAGTATTAACACTGTTATAACTAAGCAGGACCAGAAGCAACAACATACTGAAAAATACTATGTGGTATAATTTTTCAGTCACTTCTGGAAAGAACTCATTCATTTTAATTCGCAAAAAAAAAAAAAAAAATCACAATCCAGACACAAATCAAACCGTGTGACTAAGAGCATTTTTATCCCTGAAAGTCTCAACCATGGTGTGTTTTTGTTTTTTGCTTACACTGTAAACATTTGATCTGGTTAGGTCTCCTTTCATACTGCAATATTGGAAGTGAACTAAACAGCTTTGCATGATGACTTTCTGCCTGGTCTTCAGCTACATGTCCTGAACACTAACTGCTTTTTAGACGGGTTTGTGTCAGACATTGTCATGTTATTAGTTCATTTGCAACTACATAAGTAATACAGGATAAACAGCTTTGTCGTCCAAGGTGTGGAAAGGCATAGCCAGATGAGCAGAAAAACAAATGGCTTCAGAGCGCCTTGACAGTTGTTGATACCGTGGCATGTATTTGCTAGTTTTCCTCCACGAGAAGCCTGTAACCGAGCGGGGGTGGGCCAGGTAGACAAAGGAGAAGGCTAGTTCTCCCTGGACGATGATACTGGGGTCTGGGGGTGTGAAGAGCCTGGAAACTCCACACTTCCATTTGCTGGTGCTGTACCACACCTTTACAAGGCAGTCATCCTGACGACAATAAAAATGTTTACATAAGAATTTAAAGTTGCAGAGATAATCACTCAAAGCAAAATGACATTAAACTAGGGAGTTCCGAAAAGTTCTATTTGATAAGCAAACACAGGCAAAACATTAACCTAAATACACTGCAAGGTAAAATTTAACATACTCTGTAGAAGAAAAACACACATTCAATAACCCTACCTGTCCAGCAGTAGCAAAGAATTCCCCATCAGGAGAGAATTTTATTAAATTGACTGGAGAGGCCGTCCTACAGACACACAAATCAAATCTTTTAATGCTCAATATGACAAAATGATGTCTGTAAATGTTACCTATAACACACAAATAATTAACATTAGCAACTCATTAACCTAATATTCATGAAACACAACATTGCAAGGTCATGAAATATGGTTTTATAATCACATGCCATCATTAAAAATAAAACAAGAGCGCTCAGTGAGCGCAAACCTCCAAGGTTTATGACGTCATGACGTCAAAACCGCTAGAGATATTAACGTCATGATGTACCACATGATGGCAGGTGTGACCCTCTATCATCCCACAAAGGCACGACTCAATCGGCTGAATATTGACAGAGATATGATTTTTTACATTTTGCACAATGATGAGAGATAGGGATTTTCCAGATTTTCAAAAAAATCCTGGATCCAGAGATTTATCCGGATCATGACCTAAAGTTAATGGGAACATCCTTGGGTGATTCTCTATCACTGGCGAAAATTTCAAGAAAATCCGTCCAGTAGTTTTTCTGTAAAGTTGCTAACAAACAGACAGACAAACAAACAAATGCCGGCAAAAACACAACCTCCTTGGCGGAGGTAATTAATAGTCCACAGTTTGGAAAATGAGTTCTGTGCTTCACAAAATTGAAAACAACACAAACACCATTTGAAAGCCACAGAGGTAAACAACACCATGTTTTAATTTTTTTTTTCTTACTTGCTCTGCCAAATGCACCTCCAGGCAGAGTGAGAGTCTCTCATGCTCATCTCTGCCTGCTTTCCTCCCGCTTCAGCTTCATCTTTCACTCCATCAACATTAGACCACAACTGGAGGCAGCTAGAGCCTGTTAAGAGACTGGTGCCTGGACATACAAAAACACATTAGCTCTTTCAGAGTTACTAAACCCAGTTTACAAAAAAAAGTTTGGTATCAACGGACAAGAAACTAGAGGCCATGTACTACAAGCAAGACACATTTTTTTCAGAACTGCAGTGCAAGTATACTTTACGTGAACATGAATGCTATGTGTTATATTATATAAGTGAACAGTGTGTACTAATGTACCTGTTGGATGCCAGGCCAGGTTTCGTACCATAGACTCTAAAATGAACTGACCAGTCTTCTGCCATTGACAGGTCAGTTTCTGCACACAAAGGAGACCAATAATATTACAAGACCAAATACACACATATCATACAAAACAAGATCCGCATGTGAAGCTGACCTCATAAGATTGTAATGTGATCAGACCACATGTACACTTGCAGCAGTTAGAGCGCTTAAACTCTTGCAAGAAAAACTCTTAACAAAGGAGCATTGTTTGACACTAACATTGCAATCCCAGAAATTCTGAATTGACTCGTGTAATAAAGACTAAAATGACTGAAAATATGAATATAAAACTTCAGTAAAATTATGTACACGTGTTGGAAATGCTGACAATTTATTCGTTCGTGATAACTTTGAGCTTAATTTTACATTCCAGCAGAGCTAGAGCTGAAGAGAAAGTTCTCATTTTTCCGGATGTTGTAAAATCATGCATGACTGTGACTCGAGGCTACAGAGGCTACTTACAGTCAATGGTGTGTCCTTATGATCTGGCTGATGAACTGGCTCAAAGATACATACAATGCTTCCATAGGAAGCTGCAATCTGTAGAAAAAAAAACAAATCATGCAAGATATTAAAACTTTGTAATTCTGAATGAAAAAAAAGGAAACTTATTCGCAAGAACTTATATACCATCTGAATGCGGAAAAACAAAGATACAGATATTTTACTCTCATCTATAGCGCTGCTAAACAGTAGAACAGTACCACCCTTAGTTGTTGAGCACACCATATTTAACAACAAAACAAAAATACCTGGCAGCTATAACAACTCAGTGTTGAATACCCAGCATCTTGTCTGCCTTATGTACACCTCCCATTAATGTACTGGTATGAGAAACATGCTCAAGTCAAGTGCTTTTTATGGGAGACAGAGTCACAGTGTTACACAGACTGACTGAATGGGTAAAATTTCAGTGACAGTGAGCACAAATGACAGGCTTAATAAGGTCCAGGTCTCAGATAATACAAGCTGTGTCTGCAATGGGATAACTAATATACCGAATGTCAGAGAATGACTACAATGTAGGGGTGAGTCATATAAGTACATGTGTACATGTTCATGTATAAATGGAAACGCACATGCTCATAGAACACAGTGTCCTTCAAGGGAAACAATGGCTCATGGCCTTAATGATGCATCAGGAAACAGAATCTTTTTAAGGTTTGTTATTTTCAGATTCAGCAAATGTAACATTTGTAAACATGCTGAATTACACTCCTGTGAGGAGAAAAACTAACTATGCACTGCAGATCTTTTAAGTATTTCGTATAACATAGACCTAATAACTAATCACATGCTAGCAAAAGTAAAACTTGGGTTATAAAATATTAATTATTTTTCTTGTGTTGTGCTGTCAACATGACATCACGATTTAGCAGCAACTATTGCACTACATAGAACAGTGAATCTTACAGTATCAATTTAAATAATGCAATATGAGAACAACAAATGTGTTTGCAAGAACAACAAAGCACATAAAACAACATTTCGAGGGTCAGGGAGGGGGAAGCATACAAACTGAGCACATGCTTCAACAGTTTCTTGACCGTGTCGGAGGCATGTGAGGTTTGTTCTGGCCTCCGTGAATGAATTGGATTAAATGTCACATGATGGGAGCAGTAACGGATTGGATGTCCATTTTTTTGTGTTTCTGTGCTGCTCTTATAAGGAAATACTATCCCAGATTATAGTGATGGCCTGGAATGAATGACTACTGATTTTAATAGTCCCTGCAACTAAACACTTACATTTCTGAAATTTCCTGAAACTGGAATCGTCCTTTTCCATCCTAATCCATTTGATTTTCACAGTTATCAATTAACTCAGAGCAACTGTGAACAGCGTGCACTTAATACCAGTGACTGGATATCGATTGCTTTGAGTCCCATAATTGTAAAAATCAGGAATATATCTATTAAAATATATGAAATGATTCTTAAGGATTTAGAAAAATTATTCTAAATAATTACTTTACCATTAATGACTAAAAGTTGGTGTGATTTCAATAGAAGTTTTGCAAATTCTTTTTTTCTTGTAATTAAAGCAATAAGCTGAAAAAGGTAACAGATTGAAGCTATAATTAACAAAGAAAAAGCTATGTGTATTCCACTTGTATACATAAATCAGCTATGAAACAGCAAAGAAGGTCTCTGGGGCAGAAAGCCAAGTGTGACCTTTAGTAACTTTGCATGTTGCTAGCAGCATTTTTAAAGGAATAGCTCTACAAGAACCTCTCAAAAACCTAATCCAACTCAAGGCTTTTGTTTTTACATTTTACCCTTTTTTACTTCAAAGTGAATGAGTTTCAGTCAGTTGTTGGACACAAAAAGCAACTAGACATAAAACAAAGCGACACAATAAAAGACACTCCGACCTCAACAGAAAAGAGACAAAATAAGATGAATTGCAGGGTCATAAATTTGTCCCAAATTTACATTAAGTAACACTGCACCAGTGATTTTTAGTATCAACATAAGCAAATGTTTCTGACACACTCCCATTGAATTTGACAATTGTTCTTTACCGAGACTGAATAAACACCCTTTGGAGATGGAGCTTGGACAGTAAATGTCCTCACATTTTGAAAGAGGACAACAGAGTTTTCCACTAATAAAATGAATTCAATTGTAAATTGTTTCCCTTTTCTATTCTTCTTTGTTATCAAAACAGGAGGAGGACAGCAATGTTAGAGTGAACTGTGTACTGCACAGAGGGAATAGTAGGTCATTCTGCATTGTTTATTTGGAGCAATGTTGTCTGTAACAAATAATTTGGATTCAGTGGACTTGCACTAAAATGCTGTGACTGTACAAACACAAAAAAATGCACATCAACTAATTGTTAAATGAAAGAAACCAGAGCAACCATGCAAAATATACCATTTGTCTTGTAACCAAAAATATTTCTGAATACGCAGACATTTCCTGCTGTATACCTGCAGTGCTTCAGGACAGAGTGGGACAGAGTATCACTCCTCGGCTCTTACCTGTCCTCCCTGCAGCGAGCAGTCAACGCAGCCGACCTGGATATTGCCATGTTTTGCTCCTGGGATGATTTGCAATCGCTCAAAGTCACTCCCCAGAATCACCACGTCACATCCTGACGCATAGGCCTATCGAGAAACAAGGAGACAGGACGAAAGACGATAAGAAAGATAAAGGTGACACTCAGGTGCTTCCCTTGAACTGTAACCAGTGTCACAGCATCAATATGCCACCAAATGACAGCTGTGGAGTAGACACAGGTAAGATTAGAATTCTACGCTCTGCTCCTGTGGCTTTCACATGAGCTGTGATTTACTGTGACCGCGCATCCTTCACAGGAGGACACAAGGACAGAAATAGTTGCCTTATTGATCTGTCCTGTGAAGTGCATGGAGTTTACTTTGAGAATCACAGACTGCTAGTACATCTGTATATAAAACACAAAGTACACCCCTTAATCAGTCATTAGTAAAACCAGACAAGCACAAAGTTCTTGATTTATGTACAAATAATGAATGAAACCACAGCAGTTTACACATAACAGTGATACGAGCTATAATTTGAGAAACTACTTTACTACTTGGCAGGTGTCTTTATATTAAGGTTCATAATACACATGTATAAATTAAAGTGCTGAGGTAGAGATGGGTCACACTGCCAATAATTAAAGACAGCCTTGGTTGGTATAATAAAACTGCATTCATTCATACAAAATAATATGCAACTACACACATCATAAGAGGAGATTTTTTAAGATGCGAGTGCCTTATCACCTCCACCAAACTAGCCTAACTCTTGAGGGAAAGTCTGTCCTTGACAACAATGTAACAACTATTTCTGTGTAACACTGACAAAACAGACCCTCAATACTCATTGTATCATGGGAAAGTATTACATATTAATCAATATTACTTAATTCCAAAGTAAGATTAAAAAGTCACCAGACAAGAGTACTTGTGGTTTTCTGACAGTTGCAGGTACTTTCTATCTTTCTTCTTCATTTTATCAGTAAAGATGGCACTATAGAGACAAAACAAAAAACTCCAACAGTTTAAACCGGACTAAGAAGCAGACTCTAAAGGATCACTATAACCAAACTTTAACACACTTGAGTTTAGCAACATGATACATCGCGCATGTTTTTAAATGAGGGTTGTTTTGTTTTTTATTGTAAATATTAATTGCAAATTTTCATGAAGACAGATTTATTTCCCAGGAACAAAAACTCTACCTACTCTATAGATTTCCTTAATCTCAGTCATGGAAAAACTTTAGCCTGGTTGGACCAAAAGTACAAAAGTCTTCTAATGGTAGGGAAAAGCTTTCTAGCCATCTAAAACCAGAAACAAACATTCACCTCTGACATTTTGTCCCTGGATAAGTCCAGTAATTCCTGTACTTCCAGTCTGGACAGACTTCTGTGTGAGTTATCACTTTGGATGTCTATGTGAATAAGATCTCCTGAATTGCTTGGAAAAACTTGTAGAGCTTGAAATATCTTACCGTAAACGGCACATTGTTGACACTCCCTACAGAAAAGCAATTGTCTCCAGGGTTAACAGCCCCTGTGAGGACCTGATGGAGATTCATGACTTGACTTCAGTTCTGCTCTCTTTCTCTCACAAGACCCTCTGAGTCTAGGTGAGATTCATGGAACACCATTGGAAGGTTGTGTTCATCCTCATCTCCAACGTGTAATTTCAGTCCAGTGTCTCTGAAGAGTTACTGAGAGGGAAAGAGACACAGAGTGATTAAAACAGAAATAAAATGTTTTGGCGCAGTAATTACCGAGCCTAAGTGCATATTACTTAGTGTTGGATATCAGCTGAATTTAAGAGTCACCACTACTTTTGTTATCAAGGAGAAAACACATCTCCATAACTTCTCAAATAAACAAAATTGTGTGCGCAGAGGATGAAATCTTTTATGCTTCCATCTAAATCAGCATCAATTAAGTCTCATTATAAAAATCATGACAAAGAAAAAGCAGTGGTACTATCTACAATAAGCAAGTATCCACTTTAAGATGCACACACCTGAAAAGGGTATGACGGAATCAAAGGAGACCTAATTCTGGAGGTGCATTTGCTGTTCTAAAAGCTATGTTTGTAAAGTAAATGGTTCATAGCGCCATAACAGCTTTTCACTGATAGCTTAGGCACTATTTGAGTTGAGCAATATGCAAAGAGGATAATATGATCATTGTGTTTGACACAGTGTAAGTGCATGCATTTAACTTTTCATACAAAAAATTTGCAAATTATGACATAATTTTTGTTGGGGTCTATGACAAATGGCATGATTCTGAATGAGTGAGGAATAGGTTTTGTAGGTCGATTGAAAAGGCACATTAAATATCAACAACACATTGATAAACTAAAGATAAAACACTTAAGGCTATGGAGTTGTGTGTGTGTGAATTGCCTTGCAGTCATGCTGCATTCCAGAGTCCTGGGAAATGAGAATTTTCCAACTCGGTAAAATGCATTGGAACGCCTGTCCAAGCTGGAAGTCCTTGTTGCAAAGTCGGGCGAGATCGAAGTACCCTGCCCTCATCACAAACTACAATGTGATGTCAACACAACAATGCCAGTGCACAGTGTGCAAGTTTGTGATGAAAGAAATGTTACAATGTATAATTCGTTCATCCATCATTTTACCTCTTCCATCTCATTTATGTATAGGAGAACACTGGAGTCTGTAACAGTTGACAGTCAAAATTCCTCTTCAGTAACAAAGCAAATCGGAGCTTAGATTTCTGATCTCCATTTGTATTTATGTTCAACATGGATCACCTGGAATACTTTGAGGAGGACTGCAGTTAATGCCAAGTGAGATGTATTCTACCTCCCAGGACTCTAGAATGTAGCATTAGCAATAAAGTAACAACACACAACAAAGTTATCCTCAACACTTTGGAAATAGCTGTAACAAGCAGAGTATGTGCATTAAGTTTTACATGCTTGGTCAATCCATTGGCTGTAGTGATAGTGCTCCAAGATTTACTGTTAATGTTGAAGCATTCACAAAATAAACATTAAAAAGAGTAACTCAGACAAATAATGATGAACAGTCAGTATCAGTCCTACCTAAGAGTCATGGCTAAAAAGATCTAAGTATGAGAATAAGCTGACTGACTTTTAAAAAAACTAAGGTCAATGTATAGTATTTCACCAGTGCATACCAGCACCATGGCCTGTTCAAAAGACACAGCATAAAAGAGCCATTATTACAGGTGTGTACTGCAGGTGTCAGTGGGCCAAATGGGTCACTACTGTGCAATACCACAAGCCCAGCTCAGTTAACCCATGTTGTCAGCAGGTTTAAAGGAACTTGGCTGCAATTAAGTAATTATAAGCAGAATCATAAACTGCCAATTAAATTGCCTTAACCTTAAAATACGTCAATAATATCAATTTCTTTAGCCAAAGCTACATATAGTTGTCGCAGAAGCTAAAGATACAAGCCAGACGAAAGGTCTATTTTATGACTGTCATCTAAACATTATACCACAAAACAACTTCTTCAGTTGTGTAACAGCTGTCCATGCACGTCTTACACAGACAGAGGAGCAGTGACGCGACTGTTAGGTGGTTTTATTACTGAAGAAAATGTGGGTTATGTTTCCTGTGCTGCGACAACTCACGTGATGAAGTTTCACACCATACTAAAAACACAGCTAATGACAACACATCTGGCTAACGTAGTGTTACGCGTTTTAAACCGTGTTTTCGGCGTAGTTTGTCATTTAATCTAGGGTAAACACTTTATTTGTTCGCTAACTGTTATCAAGTAATCAATTCATGACGCTAACTTAGCTGTCAAGTTTAACCTTGCTAACCTTCTTCAGTTTATAAAATAGCACATCACATCGTCGTAGCAAGTAACCGTGTCCTTACCTTGCTGTTTATTTGTACCTTGTCCCGTGGATCAGCGTCAACAATTACAGTTTCAGTTGAAATCTTTGACCAACAGCTCTCAAAGTAGTTAACGTTAAATGTTACGGATACGAACCTCTCTCACTCACTAGGCTAGCGTTAGCGCGCACTAGCTTATGTGGCTCCTTTTAGCAAGCGTTTGACCAACATAGCAAACTATATAACAGTTACAGGGCACATTTTGTTCCCATCCACCTATACTTGTCAAGACGAGTGCATATGTTCTCCCGAATAACCATAAGAAGGAGCCAACCTCTCCCCAAGGTTAACTAATTAAACGCCTCCTAAAAGGAAGCTTTTCCTTATGTTGAAGATGTGTCATGATCATGACTGTTTCGGTGCAATGCATTATGGTCTATGTAGTCACGTCTGGCATCAACGCAAGATAAAGGCATCGCAGTGTGCCCAATAGCCTTCTCTACTTTTTCACCACCATCATTATAATAATTATTTTCATCTTGAAGAAAATTATTTGGTTGTTATGAAAAACTTGCCTGTTACAACTGTTGATTTTTACTGTAATATTGTATAACTCGGATAAAGTCATTTTCTGAGACCACCTGTAGGTCACTAATTATTGATGTTTATTGGATCTCTGAAGACTTTGTAGTCCAGTATAGTACACATGTCCATACTGACAATTGTAAATGTTCATAGCTGTCTGTTTTACAAAACATTGCATGTTCACTTGCTGTACAGGAATTGAGATGGTCTACAGTGTGTGTACAATATGTGTGTGTGTGTGTGTGTGTGTGTGTGTGTGTGTGTGTGTGTGTGTGTGTGTGTGTGTGTGTGTGTGTGTGTGAGTATGATAATGTGTTATGCCTACATCCTTAATTTCCAGTTAATATTCAAGCAGTACTCCTGATCAGCGAACCAAGGACACAGTATTTCATTTTCATTCCATCCCCTATTTTACCAATTGAATGTGATGGTAATTCATTTGACTGAACTTAATACTGTCTATATCAGTGATAACATCATAACAGAGTGGGAGTGCACAGACACAGACAGAGTGGGGTAGGTATATGAAGCCCCTTATGAAGTCCACTGGATAACCACAGGGTGTCACTGTTGTCCAATGCTTTTGATATTGATCATTTCAGATGGCTAAACTCGACTATCATTATTAATCTTTCTTTCATTACACTAATTATACAATTTTGTTTTAGTAGAACTACAACAACCTGTTGACGAGATAAAGCATTATAAACTGTCATCATCCACTCTTGTTTTTAATACAAGGCTGAATATAGAATATTCAGCAATGTTGAATTTTGAGTAAATGGCACGGAGGTGGATTCCTCCAACTCAATACAAGCACTCGAAGATAAATGGGGCAGACATTCTCCATGAAAAATTAAAACAGCTGACATGTCACTGACATTAGGGAGGGCTGGCAACCGCTCATGGCATTTGAACGGCAGTGATGATGAAACTGTTGAATCCCTGCTGAAGAACTAGGTCACAGTATTATTAAAGATGTAACTTCATGGCATAACCATGCTGAATATTACATTGCTTTTCAACATTGACATATGCACGACAAATGTATCTATCAGTTCAATTTATGTACACTAAATAGAACAAATAAGCCTAATGCTCCTGTGTGCACTGATGTATACGGTGATTATCTACTCACCAACATATCATACACTCTTGAGTTATAATGTCACCTTAGGTGTCTTGCTTTACCATCTCGTTTTTCTACCAGGGTGTGTGACTTTGAACAACATTCTCTGAAAAAGTAAAGGAGAATAGTTTCATAGACAAACTCTGCTCCACTGTGTATAAAAGATGTTCTGTGTGATATTGAATTCTCTGTCAGAGTGCATTGTTCTTTGTGAAAGTACAAGATGCAGACAAAAGAAAGTAAAAAAGTAATGCTGCTGTACTCAAAGACTATGCTGAATTCTTAATGCATTTTTTTTGAATAAAAAAGTTTAAAAACATTACTGTACGCTGTCTAAAGAAGCTGTTGCCATTGTTGCCAGAATGTTGCCATTTTTAGAGCTCATATTGTCTTCTAAATGAGGTCTTGTCATTTTCTCTCGTGAATAATACACACAATACTTCATATTAAGTGCTACTATTTATCTGTGAGCTCCTGTTCACTAACAATGGCAACAATATACATTTTAAATGGGAGAAATTCATAAGAAGAGCAACAATAGAAAACACTAGTAGCTATTCTTCAGTTTGTCTACTGGGTATTAGACACAAGAGGGCAGTATTGACACATACAAAAACCTCAGGCTGGTCAGGCACTGCAATTTAACCTCACTACCTTCAGCCACACACGGTAGCAGCATGGTTCTGTTGTTAAATGTGAAATAAGACAGTACAGCTGTAATACAGAGTCGAAGCTGGTTAAATCTCCCCAAACCAGAAGTCTGCTCAGTTTTAACAATCATGTAAAATTTATTTTCAGATTACTCCAGCATAAATCCTTATTATCAACTTTGGGTCTCGCTCTAGATAACATAAACTCTGCCTCAGCTGCTCTGAAAGGTTGAATCAGTCCTTCCTAATGCATAATCCATGAGTTTTTATTTTTCCCTTGAAATGTGAGTTGTCTCTTTGAAGTGCTTTGTGGTGTTATTATACTGTGGTTTGACGAGTAATAATGTTGATGTCTTGTATGAACTGTAATTACTGGATCTGGAGGTAGGAGGGCAATGCCAAAATGGGCTTGAAGTTTCAGTGTGGCCTTGCTTTGATGTTTCATGGGTGGGGGGAGAGAAGCAGGGCAGCTTTTCCACTGGAGAAAATACTCATAAGTTAGTGAACTTTGTCTGACAGATAGCAACAGGAGTAACAAACCATAATGAAGCATAATGACAAATAAAACAACTACTCTTTTGAAGAGGCCAGCCATTTTGCATTTGGCTTCAGTAATCAAAGAATGACAAATAGTCTCATCTCAGGGTAATTACATGTATCCTTTAAACTCTCATCAAATGATAAGCTTTCAGTTTTGCGTAGGCATATATATGTATAAAACTGCACAGAGAGGGATAATAAGCTTTGTTTGCAGTCAGTAAACCAAACCAGCTGCTCTGCGCTGCATGATAATGTTGTTTTTGTTAGTGCCATCTCTGGCAGACTTCAGTGTTTATAATCCACTGTCTGTTTCTCTGCTGTACCATAATTTCAACACTGCCCTTCATTTGTGCGTAATGCGGTGACCTGAGTGAGAGTGTCCTTGGCTTTGGATGTTGTTGAGTCAACTGGAGGTAAGTGTGTGTGTGTGTGTGTGTGTGTGTGTGTGTGTGTGTGCGTGTGTGTGTTTTTTTGGCTGTCAGCATGTGTGAAGGCCTGCGTACCTCAGTGCATGCATCCATCTGTGTGCTTGTGCTCATGGACAGTGTCATCACGTATGTGTGTGTGTGTGTGTGTGTGTGTGTGTGTGTGTGTGCGTATCTCCCGCGTGTTTGTGTTGTTGGGCACAGCTATGACCGTGCAGAGGTGACTGTGAAATGATGGGAACAGACATTACCGATGGAGGAAGAGAGGTTAGCGGGCAGCTGGCAGGATATCCCATCACATTAGGGCTGTTGCTGCACCCACTTCCTGCGACCCTTCCCAGAAGCCTGATCCAGGAAGAGGTCAGAGGGGGTCAAGTAGACTCCTCCCTCTGTCATTATCCTTCCATCACCTGCCGGTCTCTCTATGCTGACAACAGAACTTTCTCTTCTGTCTTACTCATGACACCAGCTTTAGTTTTTTTATGGCCCTCGGCCCTTTTCTTTTTCTTCTTGTCTGACTCTGCCTTTATGATTTTCACATCTTTTTTCCCTCCATCTGTTCCCCAGTTCTCTTTCCTTTCTCAGCTCTTTATGTGCCTCTTTTTTTGCTCTTTTGATAGTCCTGCATCACTCTCAATTTCCTTCTGTCATTTTCTCCCACAGATATAGAGACCTCGAGGGTCCCCTTTTTCTGAGACCTTTTGTTGAGTCTGCAGCTGATCTCTCGATTGCCACAGTGATACTACACCCAGTGCTGTTTTCACAGACAGACTGGAGATTAAACCAAATTCATTCAGAGGAGAATCTCTGGTGGGTTTTTAGTAAGAGAGGAGAGGACTAGTTGTGTTCTGTGAGGCTGAGAGGACAACCTAATGTGTGTCAAAAATACAGCTAAAACTGGGGCAAGTGGTAATGCAATATAGATGTTATATCATTATGAATATTTCATGATACAAAACAATGTACTGTAATAGAATAATGTATGGGTATTGACTGAACTGAGCGGCAGAGGTGATGATTTAATGGCTTTAGTTTCTCCATCATGCAAATGTAAAGTGATTTCCTTCAGCCATCTTAGCAAAACACAAATAGCTGCCTCAAAACGAGAACTTCATCAGCTTAATTCAGTCTCTGGTTCAACATATTAACATGGTGGATCGATATTTTCTGAGTCGACTTCATGCAAAATTGAAGAATACATTTCAAATGTAATTTTTGTGTCTTAATTTCCAGACGTGAAACCCACAAAGCTGTACAAATCTACTTTTTAAGGAGCTCATCAAATGTGTGCTCTAGTTGCCTACACATGTTTTGATCTTGTTTGAGTTCTTTTCTCTTCATCATCAGATGCTTTAGCGTCGTTCTTTATCTGGTTGCGTCCTTCTGACTGAGAAAATCTAGAGTGAACTTGTTTAGTGATGAGACAAGAATATTTTTACATGATTTAAACTAAGATCACAGAGCAGGCATCCAGAACACAGCTCTCTCAAACAACAGACATCTGATAAATCAAATACAGTGGAGAGACACTTTAGATAAAAACACTCACAATAGCAGTGAATTCCATCTCATGCCATCATTCAGATAAACAGCACAGAGTGATGTCCGGATCCAGTAACAAGTTAAAAGCTATTTTTCACATGAAATATCAATCAGTTAATGAGGCAGTTTATATCACCGACACTGAAATGATCTGCACATGGTGATTATTATATTGCTATTTGTTGAACATAAGTCACTCTCAAACCACATTCCCTTTTAACCATTAAACACTCACTTACGTGTTAGCAGTAAAACATGCAATCCAGTATTTAGCTGCTATGACAGATTGCAGAGTTACTGCTGCTGAATTTACCTGAAATGGTTGTGGTTGGGCCATTATCCTCCATGATATCTGGTTATTATCCTTGTCTGATTTATGCAGCTTCTGTCGACCCTCACCCATAGTGACCTACATTCACTTTCATCTCACCCATCAATCATTTAGTGGTTCAAAGCCAAGGTCTGTCTGGGGAAGAACGAGGAGGGCTTGATCATAATGGCATTAATTCTCCAATGACACCTAGAAAAGTACCTAATATTATGTACCTAAACACATTTTCACTTAATCAATGTGGATAAAATGCAATACAACTGACATCAAGGGATGTTTAAACAGCACACAGATTGTTTTGACTGGCTTCTTTAATTAATTAAATCTCCAGAACTGTCCAACTATCATTAAGAACTGATGCATATGTAAATACTATCATTTTCCAAGATTACTATCCAAATGCAGTTTATTTCTCCTGTGATGCTACATAAATACTTAACCATTCACTTCCTCAAATACCCACAGTTCTTAGAAAGAAACACCAAACTTGATTTAATACAGACTACAATAACATAAGAATTTGTAGCCTATTTTAGCTAAATGGGCTCTGAGAGAAAACATTATTTACATACTATATGGGACACACTCTAACCAATAGACTCTAGGATGAAGACAAATACAGACAGAGAAGGAAAAACAGAGAAATGCCCCTGTCTGAAAAATACATGAGCACTATGGGTGTGTAAGCAGAGGCTGAATGACTTATTCAGTAGGGACTGTGTGTACATGTCATTAAATCGGCTGCTATACCAACATCGAGCCAATCACGGAGAGAAAAAGTGAGACGGCGGGGTCGAATTTGGAGCTGGAGCGGCTGTGATGAAGATGAGGATGATAATATGCAACGTCAGGGGAACATCTGCTTCCACTTTGTATGTCATTGTTGTTCTTTCAGGAGATATTGTGCTCTGCAACCTCCTAAAATCAATTCCACACAACACCTGATATGCATTCGCAGGTGCAACAAGGTACACTGTACTTTCATGATGTCTACACAAATATCTTGCTTGCTCACAGTGAGAGACCAAGGAGACAAAGGTTAGTTATGCTTTTTGCAAAAATGTGTACTGAAAAACAGAAGCTGAAAAGGAAGTATTATGTAGCTGAGCCGGTATAGACACAATGTTTTCACACAATTATGTTATCATGAAATACTTCATTAAAATGTGTATTTTCTAGTTTTATTTTGCTTTCTCTTGACTGAAATTGTGTATACTGATACTGGGAGAGAAGCAGGCATGTGGGCAGGAAAGAGATAAGGAGTAAATGAAGCTGAGCAAGGCATTTTAAATGAGCTGTAGCCTGGAGCTCACCTGTGGCAAGGGTTAGCTTTCCACTGTCTGCCTGTCTTGGGGCTGTGGTTGGTGGTGAATCATGGGTCTGTGGGCACATGGCCAAGAAATTTAACAATGTCAGTCCAAAAAAAATTATTTGACACATGAATTTCTAAAAAAAAAAAAAAAAAAGTACCACAAAATATCGCGACTGGATGCGGTTTTGAATTACATGAAAATAAAATGCAAGTGTTTTTCACAGACACAATGCAATTTATACTAATCCATACATATTAATTAAAAAGAGAGACTTTAAGATACTTTAGTTACCAGTTTGACTTTTTTTTTTTATCATTTAGTTTATTTAGATGACAGTTATGACCTTGCACTTTCTTACCGTTCAGGTTCCTTGACAAACTAAGCTGCATTTGCTAATCTTTTAACATGAAAGTCAGTATCAGGACACTTAATTATTTACTGCTGTACATATTTCAGTAACTGCTGTTCTTGATGTCATGCCCAAATCATGAGATTCCCAAGTGTGAAGGTGAGTTGTTTTATGCTCTCAGTGCCCGCCAGCAAGGACAGTTACTGTAACAAGCAATTTGAACAATTGCCCAACCTGGATAGATACAGCCACACAGAGGTAACCCATGCATCGGTAAATTAAATATTTCGAGAAAAATGAGGACAAAAGGAAAAAGATGGCCTAATACATTCTAATATATTTATTATGTAGTTACTTCATCAACCGAGGACTATTGCCTATTAGTCCCTTTTACCTTAACCCTTTTCTCTTTCCACCTTTACAGTTCCATTTACCAGTGTCGTCAACAACCTTTCTCTCTGTTTCTGTCCTCATCAGCATGACGTCCATTTGTGAGGGAGATGAGAGAACGGGGCAAAGGACGCAAACTCACATGCACAAGCACTCAGCCCCCTGCATGATGCACACACAACCACGCAGACACACACTGAGTCCCATCTGAGATTCTAAAGACTATGCTCTCTAACTGTCACTCCTAGTTACAGACCTATCATGCAGAAATGCTGACTTATTCATGCCTTTCATGCAAACCTGGATGCACAGAGGAAACTGAAGCTGTTTGGGGCCAAGCCCAGCAGGCCGTGTTGTGTATGTGTGGGTGTGTGTGTGAGCACATTGAGTGTGCCTCATAGTACGTTACTTACTGTACCTTGCTCAGCCACGCTTTACATCATTTTGCCATTATATGTCACACACATTTACACACACCGGCACAGACACTATGTGCTTAGCTACAGCCATAACTCTTCAGCTTGTATTATATCATCGTTTTTACCCGTACACATTTTCATTGACAGTAGGAGTGGGATTTAAAGATTACTGGACCATTCTGAATATAAAGATTTATAAGCAATAATAATAATAATAATAATAATAATAATAATAATAATAATAATAATAATAATAATCATCATCATCATCATCAT
>JAQQZY010000029.1:31226939-31271130 GCA_030068375.1 Ostorhinchus rueppellii | reverse complement strand
TTCGCCCTAAGCAGCTGGGATAGGCTCCATGCGACCCCCGTGACCCTAATGAGGATTAAGCGGGTATAGAAGATGAAGATGACTCATCTATGTCAGGTACACATATTAATCTGCACTTAAGCATTTCTCAAGACTGAAACAAACACAAAATAACTCTGCTGCACATTGGAATGTAAGATGAGATGTATGGTGCATAAATTGACTTTAGGTAAAGACACAGAAGAGTGCAAGTCTGAGCAAATAAATGATAAAAGAACAGAGTAATTAATCTTTTTCAGCTACAGACTCTAAACTACATGATGACTCACTTATATAATGATATATGAGTTATGCTTAAAGCAATTCTAAGTTGCAACAGATGAGGAACTGAATGATAATCATTAATGCATTTACATTAAAAATAAATAAATAAAGTGTGTGGCTTTGGGACTGTAGAGGCAGCACTGAGCTGCTAAAATAACAAGACAGCTATAGTACTTAATAGGCCACGACTCAGGAGCACAGTTACGCACACATACACCTACACACACTGGTGCTCTCTACAGGTGGCCACTTATTATATAATGCTACGTCCACAGCTTCACACATATCATCTTGATATAGTGAATCAATAAGATCTACAGGTGTGTGTGCAGTTACTGAATACATATTAATTCTTAGTGCATGTTTGTGTTTTATTTCAGGGTAATGAGGGTTATTTTTGTATGTAGGTTTGGTTTAATGCCAAGTAGATTAAAGACAGAGAAAAAGAGTGAAAAAGAGGAGTATCAGTATCAGATTGTGTCTTAAATGTACTGTGAATTTAGTTCACAATCACATGAACTTTGTAGTTGTTTCCATGTTTTACCTGATGGCCCCTCTGATTAAATCAGGGCCAAGTAAGTAAATAAGTAAGTGAGGGCCCATTTGTGAAGCCCCAATGGCTGCTATGCGTGGGTGATGTGTGCGTATGTGTGTGCCACCCTGCGACCAGAAGGGACCACCAGGGAAGGAGGGGCGGTCCCGACACCAGAGACAACAGAGGCAGGGACACTCTGAACCTGACCACGTCGGCTTTTACAATCAAGTACAACATAAGGAGATGCTTGTGCCGTGCGTTTTTATTGCCTCTCTAATTACCAAGGGCAGTCTGCGTGACACGGAGCAAGACTACAAAATGGCACTTAATTTTTCAGTCAGTTTTCAGTTAAGTTACTTTTAACACGCTCTTTTTTTCTTTGTGTATAAGCTATTAATAGCGCGCAGACTTTCTCCGCCGTTTCACCAGTGCGCATTCTCATGAAATGCCTCTGCGTAAAAATAGAAATACAGTTGTCCATAACTGGCACCCATTGACACAATAGCTCCCGTTCCAAAGACGTAGCTCCTCCCTATGTATGTGTGAGCGAGCGTGTGTGTGTAGCGGGTGGGTGACAGCTGGGCTCACTGCGCTCCGCTCCAGTCTGGTAAGAAGCTTCATCTCCAAATAGGATGACCGTCGGCTTTTGTGGAGAAGGGACTGCATTCAAGCTCCGTAGCTAGTTCTGGGACACCCGCTTGGTTCGGTCCATTCAGTTTACCTGAGGGGACTTTAACAAGAAAACGTCGGGTTTTTTTTTTCCTCCCATGAGTGGATTTCCGATGGATATTCCGATTTGAAGAGGTGTGATTTAAGCGCGGCATGTAACAAAAAGAAGCGCATGAGAAAAGTAGCGCTCGTATTGTTATTCTGAAACGAGCCCCGTTTGAACTGCCCTGAGAGCACTGTCTCATGGATTACTAAAGGACAGAGCTGTGTCACCACTCCGCAGCACATCCATTCATGAGCTGAAGGTAAGATTTCTTTGTTTATTCCAAACTTTAGGTGCGCTTAGAGCCTCTCCACCAGTCTCTCCCCAGCCCCGGAGGCTTGTTTTCTGTAGAGCTGCCGGGGAGACAAGTGCACTGCTTCACAGGGGCTTCCCTATCAACTTCAGCTTATTTCGCGCGTATAAAACGCATTTTGGAAGTTAATAAAAAGGAAAAAGTATATTTTCCCAACTCAGATGATAACTCAGAGGCTTTGCGTCTAAATAAAAACAGCCTTTGTGCCGATATAAACAGACTACATTACCGTGCGTAATCCCTCTTATGCTGTTTACCCATATGAATAAAGAAGTGTCAGTCTCTCAGGAGATATTCTAGACTATATCGTGCTTAAATACAAGCAAAACAATAACAGTGCCATTTCGAGCACCAGGTCCATGTGAGCAAATGATAAACGTGTTTGTCGGAACTTACTTGACTCAGACACCCATTCAACGCGTTTCTAAACCTTCTTTGACCCCGTAGAATTAAAACATAAGATATTTGCTTTCAACAAAACCCATTGTAAAATTTTGATAGAAAATGTAAAAAATTGATTCACAATGCTTAGTACCCAGTTCATCACATCCTATTCATAACTAATTTGATTCCAAATGCTTTACTTTATTTGTTACAGTGTATGATGAGGTTTTTATCTGTTATTTCTTTTAATTTTACAGCAATTTCAAAATAAGAGCAGGGTTTTACATGTGGGCTAGTCACACGCCCCTCCTTACAGTCTCTTTTTTTCCCTCTTTTTTCCATTTCTAAATTTTGTTCTTAAATATATATGCCCTCTTCAGTCTCTGACTTAATCTGCAGTTTGTAATAAACACACACCGTAGTCTACATACAAAGGTGTGTTTAGGGAAGAGACAGAGTGGTCATTAATATTCTCTGGCCCAAAGGATCATTCCAGTGTTTGTCATTCTGACCGGGAAACCAAAAATGTGCCAGTCTCAGAAGTGGATTTGTCATTAAATGAAGTGCTGCTGCACATTATTTCTTTAACAAGCTGGGAGAGGAGATAGAGGCCTCACAAACCACATCCAGCAGCCTGACTGCCAACACCCAGTCACTCCCAATGGTTTTCCTCTCTCTCCTCTCCTCCTCTCTCCTCTCTCCCAGTATGAAAGATTCCCAGAGGCACTAGGAAAACCTGGAAAAAGGATTCAGTAACTCCAAATGTAGGTTATACACAGTCAAGTATGCAGTGATGCTAGAAATGGTGGAATATAAGGAGTATTGAATGCCCACAAAAAACGTTTCTCTTGTCAGCTGATTTCTGGCAGCATGTTGTTTTGGAAACATGATTCTACTAACAGCCTTTTATTAAAGAAGACAAAGGTTTCATGCCAGATCAAAGAGGAACGGGTGTTGTTTTTCCAGCTATCATTGGAAATATTCAGCAATGCTTTGTGATGTGTTGTGCATTTTTTTCATCTGTGACCTTATGGTTTTTGCAGTCGGTTTACATACTGTGTGAGGGATTATAGACCTTGAATGTGAAATAGCAGAATGTTTTAACATTTTACCTCTGCTCCTCCTACAACATTTGCCTGAAGGCATCTAAATGTCCTGGAGGCATTTTTTGAGATGTTGCTTGGGCTGTAAATCCCAACACACTCTCTCATAAAGGCTACAACACCAAAATCCATGGTGCTAATCCCGCTGTTAACACTTTATACTCTGACATGTTGTGGTAGTGATACATGAATTACAGCATGATTACCTTTGTGACAGCAGCCTTCTTGTTCCCTATATGGAGCAGGAGAATAGCACAGGGCAACCAGAGTTGCTTGTATTTGGAGCAATGCTCTGTGGAGCGTTTGATCTGCCGATCCCCTAACAATAGCAATGGGGATGGCATTGTGTGTGACTGATGTGAATTTGTCACACTGTATGTCTGTCTGAAAGCAAGGGAGAGGGAGAGGGAGAGACTGAGGAGAGTTTGTATTTACCTTTGCCAGTTAAGAACAGATGCAAATGCAAGCTGAATACAGTAGGTTTAAATAATTGATAAATGGCTTTGCTTTTGTCTAAATGAATTGTCCTTTTATTATAAACAAGACCGGTCAGCTGCTGTTAACCATTGGTCCTCATTCAGTTAGTGTCAATACCCACATTCAATAGTGTGTGTATTTATGCATATTTTATAAAACCCATGTTTTATTGATGTGCGTGCTTGGTGTGTGGGTTGGTGTTTTTTGAAACAATTAGAGAGCGAGGAAGCATCAAACCCCTCTCACTCATCTGCATGTGATTTATTGATGCTTAACCCATTTTCCAGTTTCCACATCTTTCTAAATTGCTGCTGCTTCAATTATGTTGCCTTGACGCTGAATGACAAAGCCTGCTACAACCGTTGAACGGAAAAAAAGGATAATCGTGAGTTTGTGCACAGTATACAGTTTATGTTTTAGCACATTACATTCAGAAATACAGGTCAGCAGAATCAAACAAGCTGGGATTTTAATAGAACTGCCCATCATAGATGTTACATGGCACATTTGCTGATTTTAGCTGCACTTTAAGATTCAGGGGGAGGAGGTAAAGAAAAACAAACAGTATGATATTCTAATCAGCCATTACAAATTACACTGTGTAAACTGTTTCTTCTGAATCTCTTATTGCTCCACCTGTTTCAGTTTTACTTGTGATTTTACTGACCCTCAGATGTCAAACTTGATATATGAAAAATGCTGTTCATTCACTAAATTAAATACAGGATGAGAGAATATGGTAGTGTATTTGCTCTATAACCTCCATCCTTAAGTAGAATATATTGCCAACTATTTATGATGATAAATGATATCTAGTGTATCCAGTGCGTTTTATTCACAGCACGGCTCATTGAAAAAGTAATCATTTGCTAATCACTGGCCCAAGTCTATGTTCGCTCTCTATTCCACATCAACACACACATAGACACACATGCATAATGTTCCTGTTTCCAAGTTTTGCTTTGTTGTTCTAACTGCCTCCCACTTACTGTTAACCCTTCCAGCTCCCCATAAATGACTCTACAGTGCTTCCATTGAATTAACCAACCATGTGTTAAACACTCCTCATACTCGTAACATTAGCATAATTGATTGCTCATGTTATGCCAACGAAGCCAGAGGCATGAAGGACTGAGCAGAAAGGCTTATTTTGGGCTGGGTGCCACATGTCAGTGGCAGAATTGGATGACTGTCTGTTGGTGTTTTGGCTGTTGGTCCTTGGCAAGGCTTTGTTGTTAGAAATTAAATGAATTAGAAAGTGATAGCCAGCCCAGTTTTATGGAGAATAAGGTTTGGTAGCCAAACTTCACCAAACATGAATCAAATCAAAAGGCTTTCACAAACACTGAAAATCAGCTTATAACGTTATTTCTCCTCTGGGAAATTTTGTATTTTAAGCACTTTAGTGCTCCATTAACATGCCATAATACCATTGTCACATCTGAGTTTGGTTGTCTGTCATTACCTATGATGCATTTGCAGGGATAATCCAAGAGCAGCAGGGCTTTGTGTGATTGCCTGGGAGATGGCTGAGTGACTGGCCTTGAAAAGAGCCAAATCTTGTACCACAGGTCAGATTATGTAAATTGTGGTACGTAAAATAAGAATATGATGTCCTAGTTCCAGTCGTGCTGTTGTGCTTTTACAGGTGAGAGCAGCCAGCTGTGAGTCACAGAGACAGCCACAGTCTGTTAAGACTCATTAGGGCCCAGTGTGCTGCTGTTGCCTCTTGCTCTGTGGTTATTTCTGTGGTTAGTTCACTTGTTGGCAGCCAATAAGAAGGTGTGTGTCATGTGGATGTTAAGCATTAGGAAACTCTGCCGCCTCTTCGTTTGCTCTTTTAGCCTTGACTATGGTGGAGAAACCTATAATGCACTGTTTATGTGTCTTCCGATGTACGGTATGTATATGTCAGACCATTTCCCATTTTTTGTCTATAGTACCACAAAGCACAGAAGGTGGTTAATGGTGGGGAGGGTTTGAGTATGTGCACTTAGTATGTGTACACTCTCTGACTATGCATGTATGTTTGCGTGGCATTGTTTGAGTGCATCTGTCCCTCCTCCCCAGGCCCCAGCGATTGGCACTGCATCTCTCATCTATTAATCATAGGGAGCGCTTGCTCTCTCATTCCGTTGCCATAGTTTCAGGACCTGAGACAGTGTTGGGGTGCCTGGCTGCCTAGAGAGAAGTGAGAGGAAGAGGAGAGAGGAGGAAAGGCAAAAAAAGAAAGGAAGAGGCAGAAAGCAAAGGAAAGGAAAGGAAAGGAAAGGAAAATGATATAAAAACTGTAGCACGGGAAAAGCAGAACAATGGACATGCAGAGGAGCATAAAAGATGGGAAGTGATTGAAAGACCCATGTCAAGCCAACACACTGAGCAGGTCCTCAGTGTAAATGAGTGTGCTTCAAGAACCAAAATGGATTCCATTTTTATCTCTCAGCAGTGAATCCTCTATCTCCTTCGGTGCATGCATCTTTTCATTCTCGCTCTCACACACGGTATATACTCTCTCTGTTCTTTCTTTCCTTAAGCGAGCAGAAGAATATTTTCACAGTAGGCATCATCTTGTGAAAAGTGTGTTCATGGGGCCAATGCATCTCTAGTGTGTTACAGTACATTGAACGGCTGATATGTACCTTGCTTTTACAATGGAAGAGCCTTCCACTGCGCAGAGATGGAAGATGGGCCAGGGCCTCCTGTTTCATGCTCAGTTGGATGTTTTGATGGTAAATCAGGCTGAATTCATGTGTTATTCAATGATGGATTACAAAGGAAATCGACCTCTATGGAAATTTCCAAGGAGATATAAAACCTTGACTCTCTCTGTCTTTTGTCCCTGTATTTATCTCTCTGTCTTTCTATTTCTGCTTTTCCTGTCCTGTTTTCTTTCTCTCAACCAACTGCTAAATTTTCCTCATTCTGTGCAGTAGACGCGCTGAACATGCACTCTTACTCTCAGTGAGACTGTTCTTGTTTTGTCTGTAGGCTTTGTACCTCCCATATGACCTCATAATCTCATTTGGGTCTTTTAATGGCTAACCATGCACTAATGTGGTGGTTGTATTATCGCCTTGTCTCATCACATCATACCCCACTTGTGAGCATTTCCAAAGGGAGTTTTTGGAGGGCAGACAACTGGCAGCACTGTAATCATGGGATTCAGTGCTCACAACCACCTTTAACTTAAATGCTTGTGCACATTTACAGAAACACACAAAGACACTTATTTACAGGGCGGTTTCTTTCATGTTACTCAGAGGAAATTGAAAAAAAAAAACCCTGTCATTGTGAGAGTACTGCAGTGTGAAGAGACAGTGGGATAGAAAAAGAAGAATATACCTGATTGTGGGATACACGGTGTATGGCCTTTCTGTAGAGGAATTACTACTAGGGGACGGAAACACAAAAGAATTAGTGAGAGTGTGTTTAGTCTTTATGCTGATGGCAAAGAGGTACATGTGTGGCTTTGAAGTGATAGGATTGCATGTGACATCACAGCGGTTGCATTCTCAGGTGCAGCAGGTGAATTAATCCAGGTGGGGGAGGGAGTAAAGGTGCGTGTGTTTGTGTGCGTAAATCCAGGGTTTTAATGCTTCTGAGTATTTGTGGAAGCGAGATGATTGTGTGTGTGGATGTGCATGCATGTGTGCACATCAGTCATCAAAGCAGAGGAAAGCCAGTGTGTAAGGTGATCTGTATGCTCACAGCAGAGCAGCAGTCCTACTCTCCCAGAGGCTATAAGCCCTGCTGAATGTGGAACAAGCAGCTTCTTCTTCTACAGTGCTGTTGCTGGTTTCCACACGTGGGCCCAACAAGGCTAGACAGATTTAGCCTATTATCCATGTTTCTGGATTTCCTTCACTGCAACATTTCTGTTCAAATTGTCTGTCAGCAGGGATGTAGTTTCACATAATCTAATATCACTCACTATCCTGTGATGCAAATATTTTCAAGTTGGCTCCAAACCTGGCAGGATGAGCTCAGCTGAAACAAGCATCAACTGATATCCTAGACAGCAGGTAATTTGTTGCAACCTTTCCTAGCTCCTCAAACACACTGATGATGATGATAGATTGCTTGTAATTGGCCCCGGGTGAATATTAATTCTTTCCAGGTGAGTAGTAAATCTTTACAATGACCTGTAGCTATTCTGATACATAAACATAAGACATTATGAGGAGAGAGTTTTACATTCACGCATATGAAAGCAATCAAATCAATCAAGTTACAAGTTGTGGAACCTATCTGACCCAGCGATATCTGAAATCTACTAAACCAAGATTATTCAAGCCTATGGTCAAAGTGTCTTTTAGAGCAAATAGAAAAATGCAGACTACATGTGTGCTTAAGAGGGTCCCTCAAACCTAGTTAAGAAATCAGCCTTCTCTTGGTCACAGTCGCTGCCAGACTACAAGTCATTCCCCTGAGGGTCCTCTATTTCAAAATCCAATCAGGCAGAACTCGGAACAATATTACCTCTGTGTGTGTGTGTACATTTATTACATAGCTAATGAACAAATTGCAGCCATGTGGCATGGCCTGGTGGCATGGCTGCTGAAAAAAGGAATACACACAGACCCACACGCACACTCCAGTCCCCAGCTACCGCAGCACACCATCTCTCCTTCCCACTTTTTACCACAATAAACACACATACACACACACAGGCAACCACAAGGCCCCTAGTGTTCGCGGCCTGTCTGTCCATCAGCTCATGCGGAGCGCTGGGCTGGGAGTACTTATCATCACTCTGCTGAGTGGAGGCCTTACAAAGGCCCACTCACATCCCACACACACTCATATACACACATACACACGTACATGCATGCACAGTATTCAGTCCACACAGAGAGGCTGCTCAGTAACTAGGGCTGCTGGGCTGATTAAATGTATGGTATGAAGGCAGTCTTAGCTGAGAGGTGCCTGATAGGCAAATGTAGACTACCAGGTCAGCAGACAGGGCAACGGTCAATGCTATCTCCTATGTAACAGACCCACATGCTATTAACTCTGTTTTCAAGCTATATTTTAGGAAAAAACATACATGGTGCCTTCACTATCTGCACCAATGAAGTTTTCTCTCTTCCAGGAAGGGATGCATTCTTGCTGCAAAGAAGCCAACAGGGGAGGTCAAAGTGGTTGGATGGGTGTACAAAGCAGGGGTCTTTGACCCCAGAGACAAGGGTCTTGCCCTGTATCCCATGTGGTGTTTATTTTAGGCTACTCAAACACTTGCGGGTCAAGAAAATGTTAAGTGTTGTCCATTCCATTTTTACCAGCACCACAAAACATCCCTAACTATTTAACCATTAAATCTTTGAACATAACCATGAAATGTTTTGATGTGGTTGGTTGGCATTTATGTTTAATATTTGTGTTAACTGTGTTCATTTTGGAGATATCTTAAATATAATATGCCTTCATCATAATCCTTGTAGTATTTTGAGTCATACAGAATGTGTCAAATAGCCTCTTGTACCTCATAGTTTTGGTCAACTCACTTGAGCTGAATCTACTTGACTCTTCTTACTCTACTCACCTATCCTTGATTTTATATTTGGCAAATGTTGTGGACTGTACTTTTTTGGAATCAGCAAGAAAATCTCAGCAAGGGAGCAGATGTGATAGAAAAAGGTCGAAGGGAAAACACTGACTATGGACTAAGCAGAGACATTCTTCATGGTCACTGTGGTTTTATTTTGTGAGATGGGACTGAATAAACAGAAAATATTTTTGATTTATTGTATTACACTACAATAGCACACGACACTACGGCATATGGTAACCCATGTTGCAAATGAGATGACGTTGCAGCAGTTTCATGTCATGTTGCTATGACAACCGGCTGCATCAATGGGGCATTAAATCTGCAGTGAAAAATGAATGAAAAACTAGTTACTACAAGTGAACAGAATTGTGTTGATTTGGAACCATGCAGTGGAAAAACTGGGGGAAAAAATGAGAGAACGAGCTTGGAGAGTGGCTGATGATGTGATGGCAGGGCGGCTGTGAGGGAGATATTCAGTTGATGTAGGGAGTCATGTGTTTTAGGGGAGGCAGAGATGTACTGAAGTAACTTGGATTACACAGAAGAAGTAGAGAAGACAACAGAAGTATCTGAGAGTAGGGGAAGGAGACGGGGTACATCCAGGAGGGGCTTTGTTGCACAGAGTGAAGAGATACAACACACGACCTGTCAGAAGGAATTTTGTGAAAAGAAATAATTTTTCACTTTGCCCCCATCCACCCCCCCTACCCCCTCCTTTTTAATGTGGACAAAAGGTGCACTGTATGTGGGCAGGTAATCAGGCAAGCAGGTTGATAGGCAGATAGACTGACAAGCTGTGAGGCAGGAAAAGAGAAGTTGTGCCTTGCATGATAATGTATTCATTCATCCCCCACTCTGATAATGTTCACAGCATGCTTGACTTAATTCATTCATCACAGTCTACTGGGGGCCTTTTTACGTTATTTGTTAAAAAGCCTCATTGCTTTTCTAAACCTGTTAAGGTTTTGATATGTGTGCTGACTGGATTATTCAGGCAGCGATTGCTTCTGGGTTTATAAAGGTGTGTTAGGGTATGCACGTGCATTTCAGCTAGTGTTTTGTTTGTATATGTATGCACCCTTGAATAAATTGGTGTGTGTGGAGACTGACAATTCTGCAATGAGGCCTATTTTAGTCTCAAAGTAGTTTGGTTTGATTGGGTAGTGCAGCAGCTGCATACTAAATGGCTGTCTTTTGATCTACTCCCATCCTCAACTAATCTGGGACTGTCTCATCTGTTTCGCTGATAACTTTCCTGTATTTGTTTCTTGTGGGATCTGTTTAATTTCATCCAAATTACGAACAAATCTTGTGTTTATTGATTGTGGTATTATTCAGCAATTGAACCCCTGATTATTTAATTGGGTTTATAGTGTGATTGAGTAGACGTGGCTATGTGCCCAGCCTCTCTGCAGAGAGTTTGATGAGTCAGAACTGGTCAGACACCATCACAGAGAATAATCCTTGTTTTTGAAGGGGATTAATACAATGTGTGTTTTCTCAGTGAATCCCGTTTGCATAAATGCTTTAAGCTGTGGTTTTCAACTGCTCAACAGGTAGGAATAACAAAAAAGAGCCAATTTATTAGTCATCGCCTCTTCAGTTTCTCTCCTCCTTTCTATCTTTCCTCTCTACATCTGCGTGTTTGTGTCAGGGTACATGTGAGCTAACACTGAGTGGATGAGATCTAGTAATGGTAGCTAGTCCAGTAATGCTAGCCTGGTAACTGGATAGGAACACAGGACAGCAGGTGAGGCCATCTAGACTCACTATCCGTTAATCATTTACATGATGTGACAAAAGTGTCATTATCCAGAAATCACTCTTTGCATGACATCTTTGTGGATGTATCGATGTGTAGGGAAGTTATTAGATTTGATATTTGTGCATATTAGAAGACTGTAGCCTTCCCATTAAAAGAATGTGTAATTGCATTTGCTTCCTCAGTTTTTATTCCATAGAACCTGTTATTCGAGAGAGTATTGTAGCTTTTTCGTCAGTGTTTTTTAGAAGGGAGACTCACTACCTGGTCTCCATGTTGAGTTTACACTGCAAAGTTACAGTATGTTACATCATCAGACATGACAACAAAGAAATCAGACGGCAAGGAAAGAGATGGGATGAGTCTTTGGGAGTGCTGCTCTGACCTAGATAAGACTGGGAGTTTGGCGTGTTGAGTTAATATTGTGGTGTAGGCCTCTTGTTGTCATTTAGATTGTATCCGCCTTTGATCTGCATGCGTTCCTCATGTTGTGCTGGTTTCATGTCTCTGTTCAGCCCTGTGAGGTGCAGTCATCCAGGGCCAGCTGAATTCCCTCTAGCAGACTGGTTGATTGCTGTAGACTCTATCTAGAACAAACAGGGTTTCATGCAGCCAACCGATAAGATGGGACATGGTGGTGTGTTCACACTGGCGCCACTGCACCCGTCATTTGTTTCACACACTAACAGGTGAAGGACTTATTGTGTATGCACAAGTGTCTGTGTGCACTTTGGTTAGTCAGGGTGTCTCTGGGCGACCCAGACTTTCGTAAATGAATCAAGATAGTGCAGACAAAGGCATATTGCCATTACAATACTGTGGAGAATGAGGATGTAGTGATAAATTAATAGGTCATTTGTTTACATTACTAATGAACCATTCACTCACACAGGCCTGGATAGTTTGTACACCCACATGCACTTAAACACAAACATAAACAGTTAAATTTAAGCAAAATACACAAATAATAAAAGGGTGATAGGTGAAAAGAGGAGTGGATGATCTGGTCAAAACATTCATTGGTGATCCACAATTTGGACTGTGATATTTCTTCTAACTTTTGATGATTCATTTTAGCTAGATTTATTGGTTAATCAGGATATAGTTTGTTTCCTACGAATTACCCACATTATAATAGCTGCTATAGTCTACGTTTTTGTTTCCACAGTTTTCCATAATAAACCAAGACACATCTCAGAATGACACTGAAAACCTCCAACATTGTGTTTTGGATCAAGGGCAAAGCATCTGCATGATCAGCTTTGGCCAAAACCACTACCATTACCACTAAACATGATCTTAACATGTTTTCGTCATCATGAATTTATGTCATCAGTGAAAGAAAACACATCAAACAAAGTCCTACAGACTAAAGATGACTAACCAAACATGTTTACTGCTGACAGACTTTAAAGAATTACTATAAATGGACTTAATTCCACTCCCCAGCCTCGAAACATTAAAGCCACAAACAATCTACAACGCAGCACTCTGTAAAATATAGTAATTATGCTGGCAGCTGACCCATTTACAATAATTATTAGTAGAATAGGAATTTAATGATGTCATCTGCATAATTCCTCTGAAAAGCAGATTGTATGCCAAATGACTTTCTACAATGTAAGATCACCTAGTACTTTGGATATATAACCTTTATAATATTTTTATGATGTGATGATGATATGACTTGTTGACAGAATGTAGTAGAACAGCAAAAATACAAGAAAAGCATGGACGATATGCTTACAGCACCACGTCTGAGCATTGCATTTAAATTTGATCGACCCACCTGTTTTGTAACCCACTCATAACTCTTTACTTTTCAATATTTAAGTAGTGGATATTATCTTCTAGAACCATGAGATATGCTGATTACCAAGGGCAAAGTACCACAGGGGTTTTGCTATTTTCATTTCCACTTTATACCATCATCACACTTTGTTCAGGGTGATTGTCTGTAAGAAGTAGCCTACATGGCATTAATTACCTGGGGAGGCAGCATTTCTTACCTCCAGCAGATGCATAATAAGGCGTGACTTTCTGTTCAAGCGTACTCATTGCCTGTCCCACCCTGGAGGCAGTCAGATAGTTACACCGTCATCACGGTGATTTCCATGCTTGTAACACAGGGCTAATTATTACAGTAAATAGTGCCTGGGCTACGACTCCCACATCATCTGAGTGGTGGGCCTGAGCACAGGGGAGATGTGTTTCATTATATAATTAAGTGTTGGATAGAATACTTTGTGAATGACTGGAGTTGTTCTGACATGGCAGTGAGAACGAGTGGTGCTATTTTTATTTTAAAGCATCTTACAGGATGGCAGCGAAGTGGTTTTCAGCCTGGTTAAATCAGTCTAAGTAATATTTCAACTTAACATAGGTCGTAGTGACAGTGTTTCAGTCCAATTTCAACCAAACACAAGGAGTGAAGTCTCCTGTTCAGCTTCAAAACTAAGCAATTTTTCATCTGTTCTTCATCGCTAATTCCTTATGCCACTATATTGAGATTAAATAAAGATTGTGGTTGGGGGAGTTATTGATTTTAGTGGCCAGGACGTTAGCTGATTCTCAAGAGCTTTTTATAGCCATTAGCGATGGTTATTCATTCCCTGGGATGCATCGTGTTACATCGAGGAGGGTGTAGAAGCGGATGGCGAGATCGTAATCAATAGAAGCATTATTACTGTTTTTGACCCGTGTGTCTTTCCTCGTCTCACAAGTGACCACTATGTTCCCTTTTTTTCAGCTTAAGGAGCACACATCATAAGTTACTTTATGGTTCAAATCAGCCTCAATATTGTTATCATATGATGTGTGATCATGAGGGTGAAGTAGCAAAACCATAGCAGAAAGGTTAGTCATAGGAACAGCTTGCTGATTACAGTAGGCCTGCCATATGCCTCAAGTAAACAGAGCTAAAAGGAGATGTTATTCTCAGAGGGAGGGATGCAATGAGGAGATGAATGCAGAGAATGGGGGGACCTGAAGAGTGAAGGGGCTTTGGTTACCCTCTTAACTGATAGCTATCTCTCAAATGGGCAGCTAGAGGAGCACACCTGTATTGCAGCCATTTGTGTAAGAGGACAAATAGTGTATTTTATTACCTAGTGGATGATGGAACTTTATCCACCTCTGAGGGCTTTTACGATGGAGTTTGATGAACAAATATGAGTTCGAGATAATAAACTTTAGATAAGCTTTTGTCATGCGGAAACAGTTAGCTCGAAATTCTAGATGACAAGCCTACACACGTACACACTCGTGCACACTTGTATAACATTTAACTGTGATTGAGGGACGTAACACTTGCATTTATATACATATACATACACACACGTCCCACCATCTATATTCTGTCAGTTTGTCACTGTTACATATACATTCTGTTTCATTCGTGCTATGGACAGAGGTATCCACTATTAGCATTTTGGGCTGGGTTGTGTGTATCAGGTGTCAACAGGTCAAACATGTGCAGGGAGTCAGATAACTTTGTGGTCAGATGAAGATCTGATCCATGCGAAGCTGGATTCTCTGACTCAGGTTTTCTTTGTTTGTTGGCTCCAGATGCCTGCTGGGGAAACACAATTTAATGATGACGGGCAGTGGCACTGGTGATCTAGAATTTAATCAGTTTAATGCCCGATGCACAGACAGACTGGTAAACCTCACAGACGTAATAGTACATTGTTTTGGCTTGATGGCTTTTGGCACTATTTCCTTACAACTCTAGTGGGAGCAGTAAAACAAGGTATGATACAATATTGCTGCATAATGTAAGACTTTGTCACACCATCTGTTCTTTCCGATTTCTTTCAATTACAATATGTTTCTGAATTTACACATCAAAGTGCAGGCCAACCAAGTACACTGAGTCATGGTCTTTAAGTGCATTACCTTTTCCTCTGTTATGGATTTTTGCAGTGTGTTGGCATTTTCCTAGTTTGTGATGTATTAAAAACCCATCACAGTGTAAGTGCAGGGTGTGTATTGTGCCTCCTGCATTGAAACAATGCATAGATCTGAGTTTCCCTCCGTCATGTTCTAACACAGGAGAACATGAGTGTGGTTGAGTGTTCAGTTTAACCTATCTGATAGTGTTTCTGCCCACCCACCCTGCAGGCCAAATATGTAAGCTATAGTACTGGATCACAAAGAGCCATTCAACAAAACTTCCTCCCCCAAGCAGATCAAATGTATAGATACGACAAACAAACTCGTGTTGGGTACCTGACCAAATTATATGATATTTCCCCCTCGTCTCTGTTTCAGTCAATAACGGCTGTGCTTTTCAGGGTGGTGGATGAACGGGGCAGGTCACTCAGTCTTTGAGGTAAAGAGATGCAAAGAAATAGATCAGGTCAAAGTAGAAAAGATGATACACCTGCCTGCACAGTGTGAATTACAGATTTGTCACCACAGGAAATATTCTTCTATTATACTTATGACCTTGTGCGCACACAAATATTTTGATGTAGTTTTGCGATGTCTTTAGTGTATTGAAAAATTATCAAATGAAGCCAATGTTTGTGCTGCAAATTTCTTTACTGGCTTTTGCTAGAATATTATTACTATCTAGTTTCTATAGTCAGTGTTTTCATTTTCATTTCAGTTGCCTTACACGAACAGAATTTTCTTTGTATGTCTCTACAAATAGTGTGTTTTATCCTGCTAACACTGTAGTGCTTCTTACTGACTCACCAAAGTGTTATTGGAAGTAAAACAACTAAACATAAGGCAATATTTTTAGTGAGGTATTTCACTTCTTTCCACGTCTTTAAAAAAGCAAATGGAAATGCTTTAATGAACCGCCCATGGGTGAATAGTATTGTTGTGAGCCGCAGTTTTATTTGTATGAATGTGAGCGATTTCAAGGCCATCTAAAATAACCCATGCTCTCCCTTCTTAAAGATTTCAGCTGTTGACCCACTGTAAGATTTTGAGTGTTTCTGTGAGGAGGTGGATGAGAGAAGAAATCTTCCCTTGGTGGAGGTTGGCCTCTCAAGAGCACAGTATGGTGCGCTTGTAGTTGAAAGTGTGTACATGTTTTTGTGTGAACATGTGTGCAAGTGTGTGTACATCAAAGTTTTTGTTTCATGTATTTCCTCCCTGCTTATGCCCACCCTGCTGTGAGCCTGTGTGTACTTAGGTGTGTGCGAGCTTTGCTTTTGCAGTCGACCCCCTATGAAGTAAATATTGCAGCACTGGGAAAGCAGAGCCAAACAGACTGAGCCTGAACAGAGGGGGAATAGGGAAGACAACCTGCACACAGACCCTTCTTTATACCCCATTAATAACATAGTTCCACGAAGGACAGCCTGAGGCCAGCGAAGGTCTGTCAAGGTACTTCATTGTGCAGTAGGAAGTGAGTTGTTCATATGGTAATAGCTGCTGGAGTGGGTTCCTTCAAAGCCCGTTTGTTTTAGTGAAAGTTGTAGTCACTCATTGAAAGGGACTGGATGGAATGTGACAGGGTGCACTGCTGTTTAGTTACTGTAGCTTAATTGACCCTGAGAAAGGCGAGCAAAGGCGGGGAGATGGAGAGAGGGTTGGAGGAGGAGGGTGTGGAAAGAAACAGAGGAAGAGGGAGGGAGAGGCAGAGAAATGCACAGAGCAGTGGGGGGCAAAAACCGAAACAAGATATTGATAGAGGCAGAAGGAAAGAAAGAAAAGCACATGTTTCATATTGGCACAGCCGCTCTCTGCTGGATCTGTTTATCTGTTTAGTCGACAGGAAAAGTCGTATTGGTGAACACACAGCATAGTGAGATGAATTCCTCTGAAGTCCCTTCTGCTAATGAGCAACTTGTCCAGAATCATCATCATTATAATTATTTACTTCATTTTTATTTACGGTTCCATTTATGGTCTTTCTATTTTTATTGCTCGCTGATTTGCTTTTTATTTTCTGGGTCATGGAAAAGCTGAGTCTTGTCTTCTCTCATTAAGCTACATTAAGATAACAGTCATAAAGTTGATGCAGCTCTGTAGGGATGCAAAATGTTTCTGCAAAATAAGGCTTTCTTTACCTACATGGGTGCATGGAACTATACTTAACCTACTCTAAACACATCATGCTAATATAACCACTGAGTTGTTGCCATAATTTCAGAACCTGGCCTTGTGGGAATATTTGTTTTAGTAGGCTAAAAGCAGCTTAACCTAGAAACTTAAAGGTTCCATGTGTAAGATTTGCATCTATTTGTCTGCTTTTAGGAATGTTGTGTGGAAGGCAGTTATGCATTGATATTAGCTATCTCCATTTTTAGTATCAGTGACTGTCTGGGTTGTTTACATGCACAATAACAACATATACACTGATTTTTACGGAGAGCTTGTGGATTGTTTTCCCCAGAAAGCCAATGTCTTTCCTCTACCTCTCTAGAGTAACACACTGTCTCAAATTGTGTACTTCCTTACTTAAACTTATTATTTTGAGCGTGTACGTGTATTCGCACTGTCAGTTATGCCAAAAGGCAGAGAACTGTAGGTACCTAGCTGTATACTGAAAATAGCCAGTGTGGACATTTCTCACCTTCGATGATCACATCCTGATCCCCCTATCTTGGCCGTGAGGTGTCAGGGGAAGGACCAGAAAACTTCTGAAATGGTGGCAGAGGAAAGTGTGATCACGGCAGCAGCAGCAGCAAACACTGCTCTGTACAAAATCATGGCCATGCAAACTAAATGAGTACTGTACTTGTAATGCAAATAAAAGTACAAGGTAGTGAATAATGTGGCAAAAAGCTACATTTATCAGCAGATATTCTGGCAGGTGAGATTTCTCTACTGATAAACCATTAAAAAGTAGTGAGAAAGAATGTTGTGTTGCCATTTATAGTTGTAGTACATTTGAGACAATGCTAACATGTTGAAATTTGTATACTGTACTGCATGTAAGTGCACTAATGGGAATATTTGATTTGAGATACAGTGACAGTGTGCGACACTAGCTACCTTTAGGCTAGAAAGGGAGTTGCTGTCAACAAATAACAAGCTCAAAGCACACTAAAAACTCCATGTAAGCAGATAAATGTTACATCTTGACTCTTTCATTCAGATTAGCTGAACTATATTCAATTTTTTTGTGTGAAATATGAGTCATTAAAGCTTTTTTTTTTTTTTTTGTTGGATAAGTGCCCACTGTGATGATTAAAGTTTCATCGTATCTTAATGTGTACTCAGGCTCAGCTATACCAGGATATCCCTTTGGAAGATGAGGCTTTGTTAATGCTTTATTTTTGTTTAATAGAAGTTTTCATATTCAATGTCAAGTTGTTTAAAGAATAAAAAAGGGTTTAATGGAAATGTATGTTTTTGTGTATCCGTGTCCAGGTGTGGGTAGGTGACCGTCCACTCTTCCCCTGAAACCATTGCTAAGTGGGTCTAATCTGACAGACGTGATAGATGACGACCAAGAAGCACCACATACACACACCCACTGTCACACACCCACAGACTTGTTGTATATGGGTGAGATTGCCACCTTACACCTTGATCTTTTACTCAATAGTCACCTAAACACCGGTTAAAAAAAGAGCGTCAAGGCCACAGAGACAGAGAAAATTAAATAGGGAGACCTGTCCTGTTTTTCTGTTTCCACAGTATGAAATCTCTCTTCTATCGCAATTCCACCCTGAGGTCAGGAGCTAATCAAAATTGTAGGGACCTCCCCAGACCTTGGTCAGCCTCCCCATTATTTGGGTTAAAGCTGAACTGCAATCGGCGGAGCTATTTTAAGGTGCTGGCTGCTGCTGCTGCTGCTGCTCTCTCTGTACTTCCTATATCTCTCAGAGGGAACACAGAGTCATTGATCAATTGCCTCGAAGCCCTGCTGCAACCCCAACTCATGTCCGCTCCGCTCGGTGAGAACTCACACAACTCACATTCACCTTCAGATGGCTTATACAAGGCTGTAAGGAAATGAAACATCAATGTGAAGAAAAATAAACCGTTGAAAGTGTTTTAACCACTGGCCCCTGTCTAGAACAAAATGCTTACTGTTACGACTTGTCGTCCATCAGTGAACCCCTCAGACCCATTGCCTTGCTCTGTGTTTAAGAGAAGGAAAGTTTTCCTCATATATGCACTGACACAAAGATGAAACATTGAACAAAGAACCCATGTGGATTTCTTTGAGAGACAATATTTTTCTGTTTCTGTTTTACCGTGACTCTGCTGTTAACAGGAGAGGCTTCTGTCTTTTTTTTAATATAATGAATTTTTAGAGTGGACCATTTAACTGAAGTGTGAATACACGCATAACACTCTTTAGCGCTTAGTCTTCAAAGCTGTTCCTATGGTGAAAACACAGATTACCTCATAAATTTTAATTTATTAGAGAGATCTGTGAGAGACTGTCACGTAAAATGATCTGTCAACTCCGCGCTAAAGTGGGTCATTTTCTGTTATTGTAATCATCATTTGACCACATATGCAGTGGTTGTGAATGTTTAACCTTCCCTGCAAAAAGTCCCCCACATTCATTTTCCTCTCTGTGTTCACTGTTCCTCTCATGTTTAATCTTTTAGCTCTTAGTTCAAAAAAGGTGGGAAGAGAAATGACTATGTGTGTATTAGTGTGCTTAGTGACGCTTAGGACCAGACTGTCTACATGCAGTTTGCATGGCTAATCGCTCAAAAAAGTCAATATAATCTGTTTTTTTCAAGATACAAGGAGACTTAAGGGATGTTTCAATGTTAGAATATCAGGCTAAGCAAGTCAGACAAAATCCTCTTGAGCTTGAGTCATGATGTAATGACTGTGGATAATTTTAACTAATGAAAAGCATTTACCCGAAGTGCAGACAGGGTGACGCATTTGCATTTTCGGTAAAAACTTGTATTGAAATAAATATGATCAGATGGTTTTCAGAAACCCCCCTTTTTCCCTTGAAAGCTAATCCTCTTCCACAAAACTGTGGGGGAGGGGCTTGCTCAAGTGATAATGCAACTATTGAGACATCGTGTCATTTTGACATGGGTTAGGTTCACCAGCAGCCGGGGTTGTTCTCCCTGTGCCTCCTCAATCACCACTTTAGTTTACATAGCCTGTCCCACAGTTTGAAGTTCCTGCTGCAGACTCTCCTGCTATGTCTTTGTTTGTTTTGGTAATGGATTCCAAGTTGCTATTGTTGCTTATGTCACTTGGTGATTGATGGAAAAAATTCACCTTCCCTCACCCCCCCCAAAAGCCATCCTGGCTGAACACACTTAGAAGAGCAAGTTGTATCCTTTTCTCTTGGCGGAGTGACTCACTGGCATCCGGATGCTCCTTTTCTTTTTCCTTCTTTTTTTGGACCAGCAGGCCATGCCTTTAAATCATGAGAGAGACCTTTCGGAAAACAAGGTTGAATCTGAGTGACTACGACAGTGCAGTCTCTAAAAGGAAGGCTGAGATTATATGCGTGGACGGTTTGGGGGTCTCTCTATTCATCGGCCTTGTCACCCCATGGGGGAGGACTAATTGGTGGCCCCAATGAGCCCCTGTTTTGTCCCTGGTGCTCACAAAGGCGTCGGGGTGCGGTCACATAGCGAGGGGAGGGTGGAGGGAAGCAGCAGCGGGGATGGAGAGAGAAGCAGGTTTCCCATAGAAGAGTTGGCTGGAATGAATTGGACTCGCCAGTGGGCTGCAGGGGGACTCACTCACTCACTCACTCACTCACTCACTCACTCACTCACTCACTCACTCACTCACTCACTCACTCACTCATACAGACACACACACATAGAGACACTCAGTGGGGGATTCTGGTGCCAGTTGCTGGCCTCCTCTACTACAAATGATCCAAGACTGACCCACATAGTCAGCCATGTGTGAGGCTTCCCTTTATCCCGCAGCTCAGTTGAAACATTGAGTTATGGGTGTTCTCTGGTGCTCCCTGCCTTCTCGGCTGGGATTGCACTGGGGCCCCATGTGGGCTGACATTGTTTACCCCAACCCAAGGACAATGAAGCTGTTGGCTTGGCCAAGAGTGAGGGTGAAGGGAAGACACAGAGAGGAGGAGATTGAGATGGACAGAGTGAATAATGAAAAGAGGAAAAGAACAGGGGAAAGGTCCAGGCAGAGATGTAGGAGGTATGGAAGTGTTTGGAGGTATAAAACATAGGGAGCGATAGCATCTTTGTTAACAGAAGGGTACGAGATAAGGAACTGAGATGACAGAGGTGACGGGTAGCGAGAAAGATAGGCATGAGAGATAGAAGCAGCGAGGCAGTTAGACAGATGGTAAGACAGACAGAGGGAGGAAGAGTGAGGCAGTAGAAGACAGTATTGATTGGAGTATGCGCTGGGTGTCTTCAGTTGTCGTAGTTAGATCCAGAGTAAGGTCGTTAGTGTCTACGAAGCATGGAGCCATGGACATTAGTGGCTCTTTAACAAACTCTGTATTGATTCAGGCTTAGAGGAAGACTTACATGTATACCACGGGATAATGTCCTGCATGTAATTAGCACCAATGCTCTGATAATGAATCCAGTGACATTGCACAGGACATAAGACATCAATTCTACTGAAAATTCTTCAGAATAACATGGTTACGTAATTGAATCATTTTCAGCTGTTTTTATGAGCCTTTTAGCCTTTTCACCCTCCCCAATATTCAGTCCGGATTCAAGCATTTGGGCATTTAAAAGCAGCTGATGAAGCTAATACTAATAGTTTATCATGAAGACATAAAGCGAATAAATCAGAGAATAGGAGCTGCAACTGTGTCATGGATCATTTAAGTCATTCCCATTATTTCCTCGCTTTCACCGTTTCTCCCTCTCCATTTGACCATGATTAGTAGCTGGCACTGCTCTCAAATTGAGCAATATAGTAATTGACAAATGACTTTAGCTAATCAAGTAATTGTGGTGATGGTGAAGGAAAAAATGTTCCTTCACACGCAGCACAGCAAATGCAAGCCTGGTGACCTGATATTACACTTGCTGCTTCTTTTTAATTAAGAGGGAATCTTTGGTGAAAGTCATGCTATATATAGTAACAGACAGTGCAGGGTTCTTCAACACTTGCCAATATAGATACATATATAGTCGCACAGACACTGAACTAATATGTTTCCGTTACCCAACACAAACAAATTCATCTGTCAGAAGTCTTGTTCTTGAACTAGTCCCTCTGAGCTATTTGTTTTGACGTTTCACAGCATTGGTGTCCATAGATATAGATGAAAGATGGATCTGAATCGAATGATAAAAGCTGCCTGGTTTCAACATCAGTCCTACAGCCGCTGATGTATGTCAGCTGTCATGTATTTAGGTATATCAGGAGAGATCAAACATTTTTTTGGTGTTGAGCAGTAAAACATTATGAGTGTTTGATGGCATCTTGGGAAAAAGTGCTACCTCAGTGGCTTTGTTTCAGTTAATCGCTTGTAGCGTCTTAAAAATTGAGTGGCTGATTAGTGACTTTAGGTATACACAGTTTTGTTTGCTTCAGTTGGTAACAGTCTCTCTCATGTTGCCAGATAAAAGTTTTTTTTCTTGGATCGCATTCCCACTTTTACTCGACTTACCCCCTAACTTGACTTTTTTAAACAAAGGATTACATGGTTCTGACTAAGTGTGTGTTTGGAGGGGGCTGTCGTGATCCTATAAACATCTTCTAGCAGACACACACAGACACCACACCAAACCAGTAGCATATCATCAAAAGCTTAAACTTAAGCGTGGTGTGTATGCAGCACACTCTCGTCTGGAACCCATTTTAGAGTGGGCTGAAAACCACATGAAAGGTCTGCCCCTGTCCTTCCGCCTATACCCCCATCCTTCAATTTTTTCTTCCCTCTGCTTCTGTTAGAAGATTAGACAACTTTTACTGGATTTTATAATCAGAGATGTCAACCGCAGATGAAAATGCCCAACCAAATGCTTTTTGATAGCTCCCAAGAAGACGGAGACATATGCAGGTCATTACGCTTTTTCCTCAAAGACAGCTGCTGCCTCTGGATCTCAGGACTCCCTGAAAGTCTCTGGCATAAATGGAAGGTAATTACCATATCAGAGATCAAGACTCTGGGCTCTGACACCACTTTTTCAATTACTCAGAAAGGTTGTTAAGATGCAAATTCAACAAAATGGCTGAAACCCCCAGAGAGGGATACAGTTTCACACCCAAAGCTGCTTCTTGAGTTTCTTAGCTCATCACATTTTGACAGACAAAGAGAGAGAGAGGAAGAGAGAGATAGTGGTTGGGTGGAGTGATGCAGGCATCTATAATTCATCCTTTTCGTTAGCGTGACAACCCAACATCTTATCTGAGCACAAAGTCTCTTAATTGTATATTCTCGGCAGTTTATATGTTATCATGCAAAGTTACCTCATTCATCCTTAATTTAGGTGTGATTTTGTGTTGCTATCATGCAATGAGTTAGAAGTCTGAAACCTTGAGTGACTGTACTCTGCTTTTATGTCAAAATATCTCTTTTGTCGACTATACACTTCAACGTCCAAAGTTGTTATCATTGCAGTAAAACATTTATTACCACTTTTAAACTTTGTACTGGTATTTATTCACTGAGGTATCACTCCGTATTCCACAGAAAGTCGCCTTATTTGAATTTAATCTTTAAGCTTATTTTAAAAGTTCTAATATTTTGCTTCCTTATGTGATATTTTGCAATAGAAATGAATTATGCATCACTTCTATACAGGATTGGACTATGTTTCTCTTGTGCAGCTTAGCATATCTGTGATTTTGCCTAAAGGGCATGCTCGGAGGAAGGGATTCATAGTATATGTAATGGAAGATGTCGCTGATATAATACATGAAATACATCCACTCATATCCAGCTGAGGACATGTAAAGAAAAAATGTAAAGAAAGTATATAACAAGACAGCTACAATTTCTCTGTCATACAAAAAAAATGGTTTGATTGACTCGCACTAACGTTTGTAAAAGTTACTGTGCAGCAATTGAGATGTGAATTATATGAGTAAAGCTGCTGGTGCTTCTGGTCTTGAATCATTTTATAGTTTTCAGGCTTTGAACAAATGTAGATTTTCTTCCCTGACATGTTGAAAGGATTCAGGGCATTGCATTTGCAGAAGACAATGCATATTTATGTTATGTTTCATCACCTATGGGAAAATATAATTACAAGAATTGTAGTTAAATAAATGATGGGTGATCCACAGGGAAGCAGCAGAAACAGAAAAATGTGGACGAGCAGACTGGGTTGACTGGTGCTGCCAGGAACGCTGGGAACACTGTGTGTGCGCACATTTGTGTGTGTGTATGTGTGTGTGTGCCAGGGGCAAGAGGAGGAAAGTCTCTTGCTGAGGTCATGCCATGTAGGCCTCTCCACTGGGGCCCACCCAGCCTGACAGCGACACACACACACACACACACACACACACACACACACACACACACACACACACACACACACACACACACTGGGGTCAGTGCCAGATAGAGACCTGAGGAGACTCTATGGCTCTGTGGTATGAATGGATGTCTGTTAACTGTGTGTTGCCCTCATCCTTGTGGCCTCATTATGACAGTTGACTTGTGTATGTAATTGTGTAGCATGTGTGTGTTTGTGAGTTGGAGTGAGATAGAACGAGAAAGAGACTGAGCGAATGACAGACACAGCTCCATAAAGAGTGCATGCTTGTGCTCTCATGTGCAGCATGTTCATTCACTCACTGTGTATGTGTTTGTGTGTGTGTGTGTCTGTGCATGACCGTGCTCCCAGGGTATTTCAATGTGTCAGTTTGGTGAAGTGTATCAACAGGATGTTTCTTTTCAATGAACACTTTAGGTAGAACAACTTCATTCGGTGAAGGAAGAGGACACCCTAGTTTCCAGGAAAACACTGAAGGGTTTATGTAATAATTCATTAGAAATACATATTCTGCACATATACATAAAGTCCTCTGGCTTTCTATTGTTGCTGCTGTTCCCAATTTTTCCCTTGACAGTCTATACTGAGAACTCATACATTATGCACAGCACACAAGAGATCTAGTTTGCTATTTGAGAAACGCGAGAAAAAGTACGACTCCATAGCGAATTATTATAACACACACAGCACGATGTTGTTCATACAGTCTTACATATTCACAAAGAAAAGCCAAAAGACAACTAATGATTGGGGTGATGTTCTGCTTTTCCCTTGCCTCTGTATATCTTTAATGCTGCTTCTTAGAGTTAATAAAAAACAGTTGAAGCAAAGGGGGGGGGGGGGGGGGTATTTAAATTTGCATAAAACATTTCTGGACGCAATTCTTTGTGTTTTTGTAAGCAAACATAAATGCATCCTGCGTATCTTCACTTTCCTCATCTCTTTCTTCAGGCGTGTATTTATCTCACTACTCAATTGTGTAAATTATTTGCAGAGTTTCATCTCCTCAGTCTTTCATCCTCCACTCAGCCCCCTACACATGCATAGAGCACTCTTATATTTACACCCCGATCTCTGCAACCTCATGCCCTACTTTTGCTTCCTCTTATCTCAAGTAGTGCCATCTCCTGCCCTCCCATGTGTATTTTGCCCCCCACCCCCACCCCCACTCAATGGCCTCACGTCTCCCATTCACTCATTTGAACCATTGCAGACGCATAATAACTTTTAATCACCAGTCCTCCCTTTGCACCCGGTGTTTCATTATGGCCTTGGCTCTGCTCCCTACTCAGGCAATTCAGATTGTTACCGGAATGGCTCTCATCGAGCTCCTGCTTGATTAGAGGAAAAGAAAGAATAAGCACAATGGAAAGAACAAGAAGTGAGAACGATCAAGAAGGAAACTGAGTAAAAGATGAACTATTTACTCAGGGGAAAGTACACTGTAGAGAAAAAGACAAACAGTTACAAAGAGTAACACTATCAAAGCGCACCGGTAGTGTTTGCGTCGGCCAGTCTGACGGTTACAGACGTCATCTTTGCTTTTAAAATAGTTAATCTGCTACTGAAGGGACAATGACTGCTCTAAGTCCCTCACCTCACTCCTTCTCTCTCTCCTCTTAGTCCATCCCCTGAGCTAAAACCCTCTGAGGTTCATTGCTCGGATTAGCTTCTGCTGTTGTTTCATCTCCTCAGCTCAACACCAGCCTGAGATGCAAATAGTCCACTTACATTCAGTATACAGGGAGAGCCATGTATGTAGCAGGATCTCTGAACATTCTGCTGTTTTTGGGCAGTTCAATTCAAGTTCCATTCAATTCACGGAGTTTATTGCCATTTGTGCACATCACATAGGAATTTTTGTGCGGCCGTACTCAGGATCAGATAAAACAAGAACACAAGACAACCATAAAATGATATAAAAAATACAACTAGAAAACTTATGCACACATAGACGATATATAACAACACAAAACCTTATATAAAAACCTTATGAGAACTGTTTAAAAACCCAGGAGACAATAAATACAATAAATAGGAAAATACAATATGATATAAAATAGAATAAAATACTATATACCACAAAGAGAAAGAGGTAGTTGTTCCACACACATCCACGTACACACATGTACATATACACACATCATATTGCACTTGCCCTTTATGTAACAGAAAACATCTGGGAGTTTTTTTTTTTTTTTTTTTGGGTATAGCCTGTGTAAATATATCCAATCCAATCCATCTTTATTTGTAAAGTACTTTAAAGCAACCGCAATGGACCAAAGTGCTGTGCAGAAAATAAAACAGTAAGTGTAAAATACAGAAATAGATTAAAATATGTATATACAGGAGCACAAAGCCAATGCATTTTTGTGTTTGTTGGGGAACAAAAGGGCTGACATGAGGGATGCATATTGATCATGTGATCTAACTCATGAAGTGTTAGAAATAGTTATGTTTTTGTATTTGCTTAACTATGTTCTTATGTAACACTTTCTGGCGTATTAAAGCCCTGGGAAGGTTATTTTACCCAGAGCCATCTTAAAAAAACTATAAAACAGATGTGGTTTAACACTGATTTTGCTGCACAGTTCACGAGGTCCTGCTCATTTATTCATAGAGATGTGATCATATGACTGTAGATATGGACTGAACTGTAGTTGCATATCCTGTTTGTTTTGTAAGAGATTATTTTTTTCCACAGCACAGATTATCCTTTCCATTTGGATTAATGTGTTGATGTGCGTGTATTTTAATGATGGTACATGTCATTAAAATACACGAGAATCATTGAAGTCAGTGAGTTCTTCCATGTGCTGACTGTCATCACATTGCCTCCAAAACATGATATATATGTGAGTAGAGGTGTAAGAAAATATCAGTCCTGGGATATATCGCAATATTTCATTTCACAATACTGTATCAATAGTAAAAAGTACTGTATCGATATTTTTAGTTATTTATTTAAATGGAGATATTGCGGAGTTTCTTTTTTTTCTCCCTTTTTCTTTCATTCTTATTTATTATTAGTTAACACTTCTTATTAAATAATGGTTATTAGAAGCATCCTAAAGAGGATGATGTTAGTTCTTTTGTTGAAATTATGCAAAAATAATGTCATGATGTTAGTTTAGAACTAAAATAATATGAACATTTGAGCAGGCTCTTAAACTGTAATGTCTATAAAACATCATTTAAGGTTTAAGTTTTTACAGAGGAAAGTTTAGTGATTTAATAGTAGATACTGTTCTGATTAAATAAAAGTGTGTTTTGTGTTTGTGCAAATATTTGGTGTAGTTAAATTCTTCTAGGGAATAATCTTTAAAAGAAAAAGAAGAAACAAAACAGGCAAAAAAAATGTCCTTTTAACTGTATCATGATATATCATAATATATCATATCGTGATCCTAGCATTGTGATTTGTATCGTATTGCCAGATTCTTGCCAATACAAACCTCAAATGTTGAGATGGATGCAATGTTTGATGATTATTGTGGACTAGGGCTGTGCAATTAATCGAATTTTGATCATGATTTTGATTTTGTTGTCAAACAATCTCAAAACTCATATAATTGAGTTGAAACAATTTATTTTCCGTGTTTCTTTACACAATTTCTGAGAGAAGCGCATGCGCAATACATTCCATTTCATTGTAAATCAGCTGTAAAGTACATATTTGTAGCCAAAATGCATTTTCAATTTAAATGTTTTGCATAAAGAATCAATTACGAAATGTTTTCTGAGAGAGAGAGAAATGTTGAGTAAATGCATGTGAAACTCAAAATTAATCATTTGAATAATCGTGATTTCAATATTGACCAAAATAATCGTGATTTTGATTTTTTCCATAATCGAGCAGCCCGATTTTGGACAGATATTAGTCTTGAGGTGACCTGTTGCATGTTAAAGTTAATACAAGAGAGCTGAAACTACTGTATACCCCTATTAAACACAGATAATCCATGTCTATTTAACACATTGCTCTCTTCTACACCATCCCAGCGTTCTTTGACTTCTCCTCTTGTGCAGCCTTCCCATGAGTCAGCTGGGTATCCTCGTGGCATGCAGTGTTGCTTTGGCACGAGGGGATTAGCTGCCTCCTCTCAGCATTGTCCATAAGCCTATCTCATCAGCCAGTCAACGCACACCAAGGGGCACCAGTGGACAAGTAGTCTAGAGGGTCATTTCGCATCTAACAGGCAGTTTTGACAGCCCTTTAGTTGACAGCTTCAGTTTCTGGAACATGTAGAAACGGTGTCAAAGGGTAAGCAGATGTCTGTGTGCAAGCATATGTGTGTGTCCCAGACTGATTTTGTTGAAACGGCATAGATTCAACATGACAAAGATACACAGACAGTGTCTCTTTACATGCTTGTAGCTCTACCCTCAAGAGAGGAAGTAGTATTTCAATAGTCACTGGCCATAGAACATTTTTCCAGGCTCTGTTGTAAATACATTTAGTCACAAAACCCAGCTCTCCTCTTCTCTTCTATAGTCTCTTCAGTCTTCAGGGAGGGTGTCCTTGCCACATTTATTGACCGTACCTTTGCTAATTTTCTCCATAACCACCCATATTAGCTGTCTCCTAATCTGTCAGTGACTGATTATAGTTCATCACATAAATGCACCACAAGGGGATAAATCTCTAAGGTGTCAACTCACGGGTGGTGAAAGATAAAAATGAAAAATGAAATGTAGTGGAATGTTGCACTGAATTGGTTCCTTCTGAAACCAGTGATCTGAAATAACTACCAATTAACAATCCAACCCAAGAAAGAAACAAAGACAGAAGATGATTAGATGCAAGGTACGTGAATACGTGCTAATGAATTTAACCTATTTTGGTTTGTGAGATTACACGAAAATAATTACTTGGTATAAAAACTACACCCAGTCCTGTCGTTTGCCTTATTTTATTCATTTTTGGACAAACAGCACACATTAAAAGCATAAAAACCCAGTCGAGAATGACTTTGTCAGTATCAAATGTGGCAGTTAATTGTGATTGTTTTTAATAAAGTTCTGACATCACATAAATGTTGGCAAAGTTGGGTAAGTAATAAAGGAGCATATCTTACTGTAGCTGCAGAAATGAGGATAAAACCAAGGATAATGGGATGTCAGATATATTCATAAAAAACACTGCAACTATTGCTAATTATCCCATGGCTGTATTATCCTTCTTTTAGGACTTCAGTTGCTTCAGAGATTTAAGGTAAAGATAATCTGCAGATCCTTTCCTAACAATGAAACTAGACACTCTGGAGGATCTGTACTGCTACGTTAGAGCTTATAAGGCAATTACACAAAGACAACGTTTGCATTTAGCAGGCAACTCTGAGTTTCACTGAAGAGGAGGAGCATTAGAAACACTTGGAAAAAAACCAAACAAAACAAAACAGGGAATACTGAAAGTTTGCAGCAAAATGGAACTTTATGATTGCTAAGTTTGTTAAAGTTGTTAAAGTTTTCTGAATTCCACAGGAGTATTTTGATTAATCCAGCTTGATCGGGGTATTAAGCCTCAGCATTGTCTGACAAGATAGCTCCTTTGCATTGTTTTCTGTTTAAAAATTGCATGTATCTGGAATTAAATGCACAAACAGTTAAATGGTTTAAGTTACCGGATGAGCAACTTGATCCTCTTATGTCTTTAGGGGCCCTAACTCTGTCAGTAAGGCACAGATTTCATTGTTGCAGTTGGTAGAGTGTAAAGAGCTGTGCTGAAGGCTCTTTCTATGATTGTGTGCATGCATGTGATGCTATGGGCCCTGTCCTTGGATTAGAGATAGCTGTGGTACTGGTGGTAATGGTTTGGATGGAATTATATCTGGATGGATGAAAGGAGTTTCGGATGGATGGTGAGATGGAAGGGAATGCAGGTTACCGCAGGGACTCATCATAGTACAGCAGAATGAGGGAAAACAAGAGGCCAACCCTCCTTTCTTTCCTCTCCAAGGCCAACGTGACAGCAGCTGAGGCCTGCTCACCGTCGTTGCTTTTAGCTGAGTGGATATTTGAACCCTGAGCAACCCTCTGCCTGTCTTCCTCTATCTCCTCCTCCCTCCTCTTCACTGTTTCATTTTGTGTCTTCAATTCCATTAAGTTGATTTACATTACTCTGACAAACTCATTAATCACGTTTCCCCTGGATATAATCTGCTTGTCAATCTAAACTCTAGTGAGGAGGAAGGGAGGGAATCAAGGAAGAAAAAAAAGAAAAGAAGAAGACAGCAGAGGTAAAGAAAAATGAGGGAGGCAGATGGATTGTGTTCTGCTGGAGCGTTGCATGGATAAACCAGCCAAAGCAGCGCAGTTCCCTGTGATTACACTCATCTTTATAGATATTTTGTCTGCATGAAGAGAGCCAGGCTTGTTCTTTATCTCAAGAGCCAGATGGACATGAGGAAGATAGAAAAACACTGAAGAAAGAAGAAGAAGGAGGAGAAGAAGAAGAAGATGAGAGAGAGAGAGACAGAGAGGGGTGAAGACGGGAAAGGAAAGGCAGAGATGGGGGCAGAGACGGGAATAGAGGTAGAAACTAAGAGAGAGCGATGTGGAGTCAGGGGAGGCTCCAGCCACAGTCTTTTAGTCGATGATGATGAATTACTTTGACAGAGACAATCAGGATGAAATGTTAATGTGAGTGTGCCAGAGGATGCAGTAACAGCCAGACGAAGACTCCTATGGGGAAACGAGATGGTTAGTTAGAGCACACAAAAGCACACACGCACAAATAAACACACAAAATGCATCAAACCAGCAAGGAAACTCAAGTTCTATTTACTGCTGTTTGTTCATGTATGCTGTGTATGGAACACCACCACTCTGCTGACCTTTGTACACACCAAGACGGTATGTGTGTGTCTGAGCATTATGAGATGTACAGTTCACCAGAAGCCGTGTTCAGAGGCGGCAAGTAAACATAGAGCCAGTACTGTACTTGCGTAGAATTTCCAAGCATTTGTCGTTTACTTGAATGTAGAGAGCTGAAGTCCTGCCCTTTCTGTTTATGTTCGATGGAGCCTGATGTTAAAAATACATGAATATAAGTTTTAGAGGTGATATCATCCTAACCTTTTTCCAAGATCTGTTCAGAGACACTGAAATTGTCTTTGCAGCTTCAACACAAACAGACTTGGACTGATTTTAGACTAGATTTATTAGATTTGTTTAACCCTTTCATTCATAGGGTTCCAAAGGGGTGGGAAATTTCGGGTGAATTTCCACACACTTTCTGGAAACTTTCCATGGGAAGTTAAGCTGGGGAATTTTGTAAATATTCCAAATTGGAAACTTTCTATGGGAATTATTGGGAATTTATGGGAATAAACTGGAAAGTTGGGGGTAATTTAAACAAGCTGTATCATATACAAACATAAATGTAAATATTTTTGTTTTGTCATAAGCAAACATCCATGTAAAATAATACAATTAAACATGACATTTCAACAGATTTGAGTAGAACTTTGATTTCTTGAACAATGAAGAATCATTTATTTTAATGAACAACAAAAACATGTAAGTAATACTATTATAGATCAAATATATTTAGCCCATAATATTATGAAAAACTTACTTGACTTTATATAATCCACAGGTTCAACTGTGTGGCTTCAATAGTCTTGTGCTTTGGGCTCTAAAGTGTGACCTCCTGGGTTTAAGCAATCATCTGTGCATGTGATGGAGGAGTGCACAGTGCATGCAGGGGGCGTGGCCTCAATAGCCCTGCAGTAAGCAGTGCTGTATGCATGTGATTGAGGACTGTCCTTGCATTAAATCTGGTTGTTTTAGCCAAGATTATGCTACAATATATTTTCCCCAACTATATTTAAGTTCCCTGTTGAGGGCCAACCTTCAATTTTGTAAAATTTCTTTTTTATTCCCATAAATTCCAGTTAATTCACATAGAAAGTTTCCAACTTTGAAAAATCATGGAATTTTGCAACACTATTCATGCATGAATTATGAGGGCCGTATTCAAGATTTTTTTCATGAGTATTTTTTTTATATCTCTTTGGGCATGAAAAAAAACCCCAATGTGATTGATTTTTTTTTCTTTAATCAATGTGAAATGTCCACTCAGCTGGACATCATGCATTTAATATTTGAAGCAAAGACACATGTATTGACTGACATACTGTGTAAAAACTATGAAATATTTGGGTTTTTTAAAAAAATGCTGCTAATCTGATGTTTTCTCACATTTTTAACATACTATAATATTAGTTATTGCTCACTCAGATAATAACCCCCCTCCCCAAAAAAAACCAAACAAACAAAAAACAAAAACAACAACAAGAACTGTTTGTTTCATAAAATGTGTTACGGTCTAATAACAATTAGCAATTCATTTACACTCAAATATCAGGTTTACAGGAAACTTACAGTACTGGTATAAATGTCAGTGTATGGGATGATGCATAAGTGTCCACTGTGTTGGCTGATATGCAAATAAAATAACCAAATCCATGAATACACAAGAGAACCACTGTAGAATAGTTGTCCACTGTAGTGACCGTTATGCATGAAAGGGTTAATTATTCACTCTCAAAGACAGACAGATGTGTATAACCTGTGACGAGACATGCAGTACATGGAGCTGTTTAACACTAAACCTGTTGTTGCATTACAGTCTTTACCTCAATTTGCAACTTCCCTCACTCATAAAATTGTCTTTTAAGTTGATGAACATGTGTAAATGGTGGCACACGTCAAATGGAATGAGAAAGTTACTTATTTCTTGCTATTGATTGCATTTTCCCTCCAAATATGGATCCAATGGGCATTTCTGACAACCTTTTACTTTTACTTCTTCACATTATAAAGACAAGAAAATATCTGTTTATGCTTTGCAGGCTTGCAGCTTCAGTTTTAATTCATTTGAAGGGAATTATCTTTTATTTTTGCATAATTTTGTGCATTCCCAACATCAGTTCAGATGTATGGGATGCAAGATGACCCCTAAGGTGCATGCACTCATATGTATGATGCATGATAGATGTAACAAGACCAGAACCACATGAAAGATGTAAAGGAATAAAAAAAAAAAAAAACACATGGAAAACATGTTGAATTATTTGACTTTGAAAGCTGGTCAGCATATGATACTGTAGTAAATTTAAGATTTCATTCTCAATGTATAATTTTTTTAAATTTTATTTTATTGAAGTTAAAGTGATTCAACAGTCTTCACATTATATTAATATGACAGGAAGCTCAGTTAAGAGCTAAAAGATAAGGCCTATTTTTTCTTTTATTCTTAGAGAACATTTGAAAGATTCTGTTTTTCCACTTTAAAAGAGACTGAATCATTACTTTTACACAAGTGCCTCTACTTTTGTTTGAATAAAGAATGCCTGTAATCTTATCAGGTTACCAGGTTAGCATAAAAAAACAAAAAAAAAACAAAACCAATATGCAAATCTCTGAATGTTGCAGAAAAAATTAAAAACCTCTGCACTCTTTTTCCACTCAGTGTCTCTGATGTGAGTTTTCCACAATCACTCGCTGCTACATATTTTGTCATGCATGCATATGACAGAATGTGGAACTTCCTACACTTATTCTTTCTTTTTATTAAAACAAAAGAAATCATCAGTCATCTTGAGCTGTAAAATAAAAGCGTACGGAGAAAGTGCTCCGGCCATGAATCAGTGTCTACAGACTCTCAATCATTATGTTTGATAAAGAGTATCTGTTCTTTTGTCTTTTTCAACTACTAAAGTGTTTGAGACAAAAGAAGCTGTCCTGCCACATTATTAATCAAACTCTCCTGAAAAGTGGACTGACATTATAACTCTTCATCCACTAAATAAACAGCCGTGATGGATGTGTTTAGCAAAAAAAAAGTCTGTTTTTTTGCACCTTTTCTTGCTCTTGAACCTGCTTCTTCACTAGCGTACTCCAGTAGTCACATCCTAACTTCTCTTTAAAGTCCCTCTTCAGATCTCTCCATGCACTGCAGGAGTGTGTAATTAAGAGAAGCTGCTTTAAACTGTTTCATACCTGGTCTGCTGTAGGTTTGTCGTCTGGCAGACAGAGCAGGAGACAGACAAAGAAGGAGTCAAAGAGACAGCCAGATAGGAAACAGCCAGATTTCTTTGCAGGGGTTTTGATTGAAAGGAAGCGGTAATCTTGGCATTAGCTGAGCATCCTTGTGAGTGGGCTCGACAGGTTTCCCTCTGAGTTTCCACTGTGGAAAGCCCAGGAGCTGCAGGTAGACACACGCCCACTGTCTGAGCAACTGTGACTGACTGTAATGCAACACCAGCAAGGGCAAGCACGAAACAGTTCTGCACAAAGACACGCAACAGCTCAGGACCGCAGTCTCTCCTCTTCACTCTCCTCACACTCTATCTTTCATTATCACTCAGACTGAGAACAACAGGTCACTTTTGATTTCCCCCTCCTCTTACCTTATGCTGGCAGGAAGTCGTAAATGTAGATCTTTAGATGTTGCCTGAGAGACCTGGATGCAAGGTTACAAGGTTAAGATAAAAGCCAAGAGGACCTGTTTGAGGTTTTTTAAGGGAAACCTCTCGTGTGGTGTATTCTTATAAATGTTCTTCTCTTTATGTGAGCGGCTGAAACAGAAGTTCGTTGAAAAAAAAAAAAAGTAAGAAGTAATCACAATTTGTAAGCGTGAAATTCTGAAATGGGAGGCTGTTAAAGCTTTTATCACTTGAGAGGAACAACATTTGGTGAGCTAGTGTGTGAGAAAGAGAAAAGAGATGAGAAAGAAATATCTTCCACATTTGAGACTGCACATTTTTAACAATCACGCAGTGCTCTCAGACGCTTTAAGCATTTTTTTTTTCACTGCTCATTTGTATTATTTCTGCAAATCCCCTTTTCTTTGTTTTTAATATTTAAAATAGATTGAGATGCATCTATTGTTTGTTCATTTCTTTCGTTGTGTTTGGGTAAAATCCTAATATCTCTGAAGTGTCAGTCCTGATGAATGAAGATCTCTACTTTATCAGAAAATCCTAGAGCTATTCAGCTGAGTGCATAAGCCTTAGTTGTTTTTTTTTTTTTATAATGTGACACACAACCCAAAAAGAGCAGAAAAAGAAAGTTGTTCCAGAGTAAACAGCTTCATGTCTGTTTTTTTATCTCTTCTTTTTTCAATCTGTGATATGAAGAAGTGAAGCATTAATCGCCCAGCTCAGTGCTCTATCATTAGTTATCTGTTTCTTGAAAGCTGCTCAAGCATCTTGCCGGGTATGGCCTGGTCTAACCTGGCTCAGCTCAGCTTAGCTTCAGCTCTGAGACCCCACAAGGGAAATTGCAGCGATGATGTATAGCCCTAGCTGCTGAATTAATGCAACACTTCCATTAGAAAAATTGCATGACACAGCTGATATAAGAAGTTAGTGATCACAAAGATGCTGTGACACAGCACGGAAAATTACTTATTGGAAAACCGTCATCTGCGCTTTGCTGAAATTTGTGACATGAAACAGTGACGGAGACTGCGTTATATACCTATGGAGGGTGAAAGCTCAGGCAGTGAGATGCTGAGAAGGCTCTAATAGCTAATAAATGATTCATTTTACTTTTGATATGAACTTTGAATAAATTATATTGTGCATGTTATAACATTTAGACATTGAAAGGAGGTGATTCAGATGTAGTTTCAGATTGTTTTCCATGAGTTAGGATGTGATGTTGAACACTGAAGGACAACCGGCGTTCATTGTAACTGTACACTGTAATTATGGCATAATTACTGTGCATGAAGAAATGAGAAATGATGCTGTGAGTTCTGCTTCACACAGCAGTAAACCAAACACAAGGTCACATTCTCTTTGCCTTCATGCCATACTGCCCACTATACGTCTCATTTGTATCTATGTGAAATGTATTTTTCATTAGGAGACCTCTCTTTGTGTTGGTCTGGATCCTGAAAGGGTGAGTGTGCAAGCGTGTTTCAGAGTGACCTCCCTTAAGAAAACTGGATATATTTTTAGTTGTCACACACTGTTACATTCATAATTAGCATGTGTACTTTTCACTCAAGCTACACAACCAGCCAAGCATTTAAAGTGCTGTGGGCACTTGCATTACAATTACATCACTTACAGTAGGCAAAAACAGAACGAACAGGGGGAGAATTGTATTTCTTTTCCCTATGCTGATCACATAACATTTCTAACTTGAATCACTTTTTTTTTCCTGGGGGCTGTCTTTTAGACTGCTGCATAAATGAACTTGTAGAGCTGCAGAGCTGCTTCTCTGTATTGATTTTGTGGTATCATTATAAAGAATTCACCTCTCTTGTGGCACCGATATTCATACAGCTCATTAAATGAACCTGACATTCGGTGTTTATAAGCTTATGCTTCACTGTGAAACTTTGTCAGCTTCATAATTTGCTTGGCATAAAAAACATCACATTCATTTATAAGTTCATGTTGCAACATTAATTATTATTGGTAGGGATCTGAGGGTATTCAGCTTACCCTGATGATATAGATGTGCACATTCTGAGTTGACTGAGGTTAATTTATAATCAGGCCACAGGTATGGTTGTACCTAAGGGGATTTGTTTTTCAGCTGATTGTTAAAGGATAATTAGTCTGCACTGCTAAAGAGTCTCTTTAGTGAATGGGCTCAGTATCATGAAAAGAGACTTTTTTTCTTATATAAGTCTATTTCTTGTATACATATGTATGAGGGCAACAAAGATCACGGACACTGAAAGATTACTAAGTGTCTAGTAGTAGTTATGAGGCTTTCAGAGAAATAGAGAGAACCTGTTAGTGGGTTATTTTGTAGGTTGCTGCAATTTACAAAAAATAGCATCCATCCATTCATCCATGAGGGTGGGTGGGTGGGGGGTCAGAGCCCATCCCGGCTACCTTTGGGGCAAGCTGACTAGCACAAACATGGTAGTCTTCCATGTTGTGGGTTTGGTAACAGACTAAGTGGTCTATCTGCACTGATTGGCTTGTCTGTAATCAGGTTTGGAGACGGAGACTGGCTCCCTGTAGGATTAAATGCTTTACATCACCACTCTTGTCTTTGACTGCATCTTCCTGTCCTTTCTTTTCTTTCTTAATTTGTTTAATTACTTCCTGTTTCTCCTGCAATGTGATATTTGTGGCAGCTGAACCAAAGCATATACAACACTAGACTTTATTAGTCTTTCCAATTTCAAAGCTGAGCATCCGTCGTATTACGTAATGATAATGATGGTTACCTCTCTGCTGCTGACTCAAAACAATTACCTGCAATAGGCTGTAGCGCACCGTGTAACACATTTTCTTTTCGTACATTTTGTTTTTCACACTGCAGGCATCACAATGATCTGCCTGCCTGAACATTGTCATGTCGTTCATTAGTTTAGAGCTGGATGCAAGCTCCATCACTCCTACAATATGGTGTGCAGAGATAACAACATTCAGACAGATTCATTCTGTATATGGCAGTACAACTGCTACTTTGGTATAATGCCTTGTCAGTCAGTGACTGTGGCCTCGTGCAGCAGCAGGATTGAATGTCCTGGTTTATCGGAGATGATTCATAATGCTGTTGGATATAATGCACTAACAGAAAACAAGATACTCTGTTATCAGTATCACAATATCACGGGCTAACACAGAGCATAATTGTGTTTAGTTTATTCCGTTCTCCATTATAAAAATATGTTTCCTGTCATAGAGGAAAATGAAGAGAAACAAGAGTCTGTGGGATGGGGTTTTATTTTATTCTGAAGATATATTTGGAGTTTTGTTGCAGGGAGCACAGAGGATTTATGACTCGGAGGAAATGCAAGAAAAAGAGAATAGGGAAGACTGTGATGTAAGATGTAATGTACAGAGACTGAACATGACGGTTTGTACTCGGTGGATGAGAAAGAAAGAGAGAGAGAAAGATCGGCAGAGACCAAGAAAGCGTGTGCTGGTGGTGTGCTCTGTTCCCCGCCGACCCGTGGCCAGCACATTACCTTAATAGAGATTAGCATCATGCTCAGTCAGATCTGATAGGCCCGTTGCTGTGGAACGGTAGGCCAGCTAGCCAGTTATCTGCGAGGACACAGCCTCAGTCACTTAGCATAATGGAACCTGCATCAAATGAACAGGGAGCTCAACAAGAAAAAATGCTATTAACGGACCTGAAATGATTTTCTCTGATGGTAAAACGGAAAATTAAATCATAGTACATTTGCAGACCTTGTTACTGAAACAAACGCTGAGATTTAACAGTGTTATTTACGAGACAACATGGCATTCCATGTGTTTTTACCTCCATCCATAGATAGTTGACATGAAAACCATAGTGTTTGTAACATTGCTTGTGACATGCACACTAAAATCCAGACTTGTGGTAAAATGTGGAAAAGTTCAAAGCCATCGCAATAGTGAAAGGGAAGATGGCATTATGTACACAATGAGGCACACATAGAGACGGTATCACACCTTGTAAAACTCTGAGGCACACCTATTATGTAGAAGCACAAGGCGGTGAGATGCGAAAACTGCACCAGATGGATACGACAACAAAAAAACCCCATCACACCTCTTATTCAGTCCCTGCAGGCCATCCGTTTATATCCTGTCTGCTTTTGCAGTTTAGTTGCGAGGAGAGGAGAAGAACACAACAAAAACAGCTGTATGAGTGTTAGAGAATGTATTACAGAGGGACTTTTTGCATGCATGGAGAGTTGGAGTTTTTCACCAGATATCTTAAAGTGTTGTTGCTATAGAAGGTACAAGGTTAAATACAGCTGTCATATTATCACTGATGTCTCTGTGTCTGCATAGGAATTAAGGTCATGAGTAAATGAGTTTTAATCATTATACACATATCTTCTATATAAATTAATATCTATTCAAACAAGGGCCAGCAAGGGCAAAAAATTCATTTCATTCCTTCCACTCTCCTTGAGTCTTTTACACCCATGTAAAAACCACTTAGTAAGTCACGGTTGAATATTGACTTTGAGACTTTCTCATTTGCGCCCTGGCCTGTTGAGGAAAAGGGTTTGTAACTATCCAGCTCTGGGCCCAGAATTACAGCTATTGTTTTATTGATTGCACATCCTTTTTTTTCTTGCTTTTTCATTTTTTATTTTTATTCTTATTTGTGTGAAAAACTACCCCAGGAACACTGTGTCCCTTAGCTGTGTCTCCTACAGTATATTCCTTTAAATACCCAAACTAATTTCTGCTATGACTCAAACAACTCACGCATGGATTGCTGCAAGTCTATCAAACTGACCTTCTTCCAGTTAGTGAACTGTTCTAGAAATTACACAAAAAATCTTTTTAAGGCTCATGCATTTTGGATTCAGGAATACTTCACCAGACACCAGCAGAAATGGATTTCTCATCTCTGTTATGCTTCTCTGAGTTTACTGAGGACATAAAACTTAGAAGGATGTGCTTCACTCCTCCCTTTAAGTCAGTTTTGCTGGGTGAAGAAGTTGCCCCTGCGTTTAGTCCTGTATCAAATGTACCTTCATAAACAAATCGTCATGTATATAAAACCCCAAACTGCCTAATTTAAAGCATTATTTGACTCACCAACCTTAAGGTGTTTGATATTTAAGGTCTGTATCATGAGTTAGCGTAGAACGGTGCAGCATCGCCTGAAGGCACCCCGCAGTCGGCCTTCGTAAAGTGACTTTCCAAGTAAAATGTGCATTATGCCGTGTGACAGTTTCAACACCCCCATCGCTGCTCCACAGGGCGCTGTGGTTCAGTCAATCCAGGATCTCTGTCTCTCTCTCTCTCTCTCCGTGGAGTTAATGTGGCATTTAGCACAGTGATAATCTGACATCTTTTTCTGCCGTTCCCTCCCTGTTGCCCCTCAGGAGAAGCACCGAGTCTATGTTTGTGTCTCTGAGGTCCTTTTGGTCTTTTACCCGGGGTCAAACCTTAGACTAGACAGGTGGTCTTTACTTAAAATGACCACTGGCCAAATGAGCCCTCATCGTGTTATGAAGTTCATAAAAGAATAATCAAAAGAGCAAAAGAGATAATGGATCAAATGACAGAACGGTGAAGGCCATGTGCCACCAAGCATGTCCTTATCAGCAGCAATTTTCTCTGCTCAGCCCACACTGCTCTGTATCAGCTGCCTCCACGTTGATTAAGTTGCCCCGCGTGTATCATCGTCAGCCATGATTGACAGGCTTGAAAAAGGTTCTGATATTTAAATGTGCAACCTCTTTCTTTTTGTGGGGTCAGTATCCTAAGCAGCAGTGGTGTACGTGCATGTGTATGTGTGAGTTTGTGTGTGTGTGTCACAAAGCGAGGACTATGAATCATAAATGCTTTTTCCAGACAAAGCAAAGGAACAGCCTGCACCGCAGTCACTTTTCTTCTTGGCTGCAATTATTGCAAAGATGAAAAGAAGCGAAAGGAGAATTAGCATGAAAAGAGCAGAAAGATGGTTAGAAGTGATGGTGACACTGTAACAAATGTTTTCATTAAAGACATAATTTGCAAGATTAAGACTTAACGGGATCAACAGAGGGGGGCCCAGTTTTATTGGAAAGTTGTGGTGTTAGCATCCACTGAAGAACTACTGTGGCTCACTGCTTTTTCACATTTTCACTGCTTTACCTTGACATCAAATAGCTCTGTCTGGCTGGGAGTGACTTTCCCTTCAACATGAGAGTCTGTTCATTAGCAAGATGTTGATGCATCTTAAATACAGTACATACTACATACTCTAATGTCTAATGTCTCTAATACTTTTATTCCTTTTTTTGTGTGTTTTAACGGAGTCTGAGATGTTAGAAAAACTACTCAAGCAGGCTTCATTTTGAAAACACACAATTAACAAGTCCCAACCCCTTTCTTCAGACTCCCCCCGAAGCCACGCCTCCAGACTACTGGAGTGTGCAATGGTTGTTTCTGATGCTAACCTTTGCTCGCTTTTTCTCATGGCTCATTCACAGGTAAGAAAATACTTGACAACATCATAGTGAACCTAAACAAAAAATATGATTATTGTTTCATGTTCTATTTATCAGTACATGGGATTAGAAGTCGGGCTTTTCACTTGTTATTTTGATACGTGTTCCAAGTCATCTGGGGCTAGCAAGAACTGCTAACTGTCAGACTGCTGTCCAGCTAGCAGCCACTAAAGTTTCTATTATCTATTATCCTCTATGACTCCATTATCCTCTAACTCATTGATACTCGTTAAAAATGACAACATAATGCTGGAAAGAAATGAATACTCTCAAAAAATCATGAAGACATAATGTTATCTTACCTACCAAGCAGAAATAGAACCACCATGGCATCACTTTGCAGCTCTTCCTGCTCCTTCAGTTGACTCCACCGCTCATATCCCACACCCATGTTCACTCTCCTCATTCTTCTAAAGTCTTTTTCTTGCAGTAGCCTTCTGTCTCGAACACAGTTTTGTGTTTACAACCTGTTTTTGCCAAGTGTTTCCAAGTTTCCAAGTGTCTACCTATTTTGACTTTGTATGCTAGCTAATATAGCTATCCAAGCTCTGGCTCAGTTTCCTACAGTAGGAGTCCCAAGCTTCTCAGGACAGACAATTAGTGCCCGAATAAGGGTGCACGCGAAGGGGGAAGGGGGCGGGACAAATGACAGTTGACTTTGTTTTTTTTTTTTCAGCCCTCCCGGTCCCACAGGTGACTAAAACTTTTCATTTTTGCGTCTGAGCATTTAATTAATTGTTTGCAATCGGGGTGTGAAGGAGATTTTTAGCAATATAGTAAAAAAAAAAAATGCTCCAGGAAAACATCTCAGACCCCACCTTAAAGGTATAATGACACTTTTAAGTCTCTTACATGCACCAACACAAATATCTAATGCAAAAGGACCTATGTGATGTTCAAGAATGTTTAGTTTTTTGAGATCAGTATTTATAATTTGATTGTCCCTTTATGTTATTTTTTTAGACTAATCTGACTCCATGCTTAATACTCTTTGTCTGTAGTCTTAAAACTAAGCTGCAGAGCCTTTTCCTATGTAATTTGTGGAACTCATCTTCAGCCCCGGGTGCCTAACAAGTTCTTGACCTACTTTTAAAAACAATGTAGTGAGTTGTAGGTAGTTATCTCCTCTCATCTTCCTCCACGGTTGATTTCTGCTGGTGGCAGGGTTGGTGTGATGTCAGTTTACTTTGGATCATTCTCAGACAGAGAACACCCATTAACTCCCCTTCTCCTTCCTCTCTCTGTGTTTGATCTCCCCCTTTCCTTTCTTATATTCTTGTCACACTGTTTTCTTTTAGTTTTTATTCATCTTATTTTTAAATCTATAGTAATTTGCAGCACAGACTGTCCTCAATACATCCAGAAAAAGGATATCCATTTCTCAGCGACAGATAATTGTTTTTAATGATTAAGGCACATAGAAGGATGTCCAGGGCTAATGGCTTTTACATCACAGAGGCAGAGTTATAAAGATAGCAGCTTATCTCCAGTCACTGAATGTCTTTGTTAGGTTGCTGTTTTTCCAAGTTGGCGCTTTGCCTCTGTACTCTCAGTGTTCTTCTGTCTCTCGTTCCTTCTCGCTCTTGTCTTTTTTGAGTCGTCTTTGGCCCGTTTCCAGAATCAATCTGTCACCTCTTTAAAGGAAGACGTTCGTGCATTTGGGCTCCCGCTTCAATAAAAGGCCTATAGCGACAGGGTGCCTCATTCATGTCCAGTTCATTGTCTTTTAATAATCAAACCATGATGGATTACCTCCTTACATGTATTCGCTGGAGAGTATCATGTAAGGGATTAAAACGCAAGGAGGAGAAGGAAAACACCAGTATGCTTTTTGAGAGCTCAAGGACTGTTTGTGGGAGTGTGTGTCTGTGTTTTTGTGCTTATATTGGATGCTCGTTTTGGCTCCTTTTCCCGGATAGAAACACCAGTTCCTCCCTCTCGCTCTCCCTCCGTTCCCTCCTCTTATCGAGGCCTCCTGGGTTCAGGCAGACAGCTCCTCCTGTCTTTTCTCTCTGATTTATCAGGCCAGAGCTGACAAGTGTAAACACCTGCCAGGGTATCCACCCCCATTTGGGACCCCTAGGAGGTTGGATGTGTGCCATTTTATATCCCCATATGGTGGATCAATGCGTTATTCTCACCTTGCTTTCTTTCCAACCTTTTCTGTCGGCTCCTCTTCTATTCTGCGTTCACACCTCACCCCAAACACTATTTCCTCCAGTCTCTTTCTTTTCTGATGTTCTCAACAAGGTGTTACCATGAACGTTGGTCTATTACATTGTTTAGGTTTATGTGGTTGAGTTGTAAAAGTGTTCACTTTAAGTGGTGTATGGTTTTCAGGGAGTGGGAGTGTTCGCACCCTTACGCAAGGTCTGTTTCTGCTCTGTAAATCGGTGAGATTACACTCTTGAAGTTGTTGGAATTACATCTGCCTGTAAATTCACTTTCATTCAGTTTCAACCTTGAAAAGAGATGCTCACAGAATACAGACCAAATTCTTCTACTTGTTCAACAAGATACCCCTTTTGCTTTTTTATGTGGTTACCAAAATAGCCAAAAGTGTATCTTCCCTTCTATCGTCAGTATTGAGACATTCGGTTAGTTTTAGGTTTTTCAAGTTTTTGAAGCATATCTGGTTTTGATAATTACCTTGGACTTAGTGTACTTTATCTGAATGGAGTTGTGTTTTGTGCTTTCAGCATTTAGAACATAGTGTTACGCCACCTGGGGGGGGGGGGGGGGGGGGGGGGGGGGGGGGGGGGGGGG
>JAQQZY010000029.1:31206190-31223799 GCA_030068375.1 Ostorhinchus rueppellii | reverse complement strand
CCCCCCCCCCCCCCCACACACACACACACACACACACACACACACACACACACACACACACACACACACACACACACGCACACAACCAACTACTTCATCATTGAGAGCGACTGGGAGATGTAGTGAAAAAGCAGCAAAGGTTCTCAAAATGTTATTATCTATTAAAAGCCTGAGGAGAAGGCACAGGGCTCCACTGTTACTCTTTATGTCTTCTCTTTGGTTGTTTTTCAATGAGGGCTTTTATAAGAGAGGAAATCCACACTCTTCCACCTGCACAAGTGTGGTTTTTCATTGTGGGTAATTTACCACATTGTTGAAATTTAAGCATGTTTAATCCTCGATTCCTGCCTGGATCCTCCTTTCCTTTGCGTATATGCCATTAAACAGTTTATAATGTGGAATGAAAATAGTATTTTATATCAGGATTTAGCACACATTCACAAACAGACACACACACACACGGAAACTATTTGCTCTTCCATAAAAAAAGAGTGTAATTTAGTAAAGACTTGTTGCCTCCTGTTACTCATGTGTCCAAGCCAGTAATGAAAGGGGTAAGGTTTCACTTCAGTCATTTTGTGCTCAATTTATTTTGTATATCAAAGGAGACGGTGTGAGATTATTTGACAAACAGTTTTTAACATTCAATTACTCCACAGTGGTAAAGATGAAAGTAGAGATTTTCAGCACGTGCAAGATAAATGTCTGGTGCAAAATGAATCTCCTGAGATTAATTTATGCAAACAATAACAGCACAGCATCTACAGTCATATGGGAAATACAGATATTGCTTTGCGTTTCCCACTCTGGCTTCTGGTCCTCTCAGAAAATATAATTATACAGTATATACATTCATGTTTAGCTTGTTAGCCATGTTTTTTTTTCCCTCAGTACGCAACTTCCATTTGTCATTAAGTGTTTGCTCAGCTCCCTCAGGGCCGACTGCTGCTTCTACATACTTCCTGCTCATCAATCAGTCAATTACTAGAGGATTTCCGGGTCAAGGTTCAGGAGGGGGGGGAAAGCACTTTTCCAACCTCTGTATCTGTGTTTACTGTACTATATAAAGAGGAAGGGAAAAAAATAGAGGGGCAATTATTGTTTAGAATTTGGCCAAAGTTGTAATGCACAAGTCAACCTTCAGTGCCTGATAAAGGTGAGGGAAAATCCATTTCAGAATTTTTTCTTTTTGTAAAATATGGAGTGTAGTATAAAAAAATAGAGCAAGGATAAGAGGAGTAGGCCAAGGAGTGAGAAAAGAGGGAGGGAACGGAGCAGCTTGTGAGATCAAGGTCGTATCCAGGCTTTAGTATTGGTATTCTCCTCAGTGTTTAAGTGATTCTCTTAGTGAATAGTGTTTTCATTCCTCTCCTGAATGTGATTCACAGGAGCATGGAGAGAGCGAGAGAGATGACAAAAGAGAAAGTAGTCTCCCCTCTCCCTCTAACTCTCTCTCTCTCTCTAAATCTAACTCTCTCTCCCTCTTTCTCTCTCTCTCACCCCAGTTCCGTCCTCCCCTCGGACATACAATAGCGTATGAAAATACAGTGTGGGATAAACAACTTTTATCAGATTGGAGCAAATGAAATCGACTATTTTATTCAATTCTTCATCCCTGAAGCATCCCCCTGCCCTATCTATACAGCTACATCTCACCCGAGAAACTCCAGTGAAAAAAAAGAAGGTGCTTTATGCAAATTAAATGCTTTATTCTTGATTAGATTACAGACGCAATAATTGTCTTGGATGATTTATGGGTGTAATTTGTTGCCACAAACTGCGGTGAGAAAAACTCAGTTGCCATGGTGTATGCAATGAAGACATTAGATTAACAGAGTTTAGGGTATCTGCAATAAAAATCTGCTTCAATAGGTGCGTAAGCATTACTTTAGGAAATTGTCTTGTTATGGGAGCAGTGATTTCAGTAATTAAAGGTAAAAAAAATTAAATCAAAAAGGTTAAAGACATTCAACAAGGAGTCATGTCTGCTGAGTGAAAATACAATCACAAGCTGACATTTAAGATAGACTCCAAGTGCAGTAGAGAAGAGGAAGAAAGGTAAAGAGGCAGAAAGTCTCCAGGTGGATTTTAAAGTATGTCCTTAGTAAAGCAGTGTTAAATAGCTCCTCTGATGCACCAATTTAGCATGGAGTCATCAACCCGTAGGATTTAGGATGGGGGATTGCTACCTTATGAGGAGACTGACAAGTGGGAAATTAGGTACTTGCCAAACCATCCTGCCCCATCTCTGTGCTGATAGTTTACAGCAGGCTAATCTCAACAAGAGCGCTCCCACTTCACTAAGACCCTGTCAGAGAGAGAGAGAGAGAGAGAGAGAGAGAGAGAGAGAGAGAGAGAGAGAGAGAGAGAGAGAGAAACAGAGGCATAGAGATCTTCTTTGCCTGACATCGATCTATGACGCATATTACCACCCTAATCCAATTAATTCTGTTTCGCTTGCTACGTGGCTCACTTGAGTCATCGAAAATGCATATATAAATATATCTCTGACAGACTGCGACGGGCCGTGCAAAATGCACAAACAGCTAATTCAGGTGGACTTGAATGTGTTTGGATAACTTCTTTCTGTTTCTGACACTCCCCGAATGCAGAAAAGAAAAGTAATTGTGAAAGCAGTCAGGTGAAAACTGAGTTGTTTGACAAACTGTTTTTTTCTCTCCCTTTTTTCCCTCTGCGTTCCCAATCTCACCCCTTCATTCCTGCCCCTCTTCTCCCTTGTCTACCTCCTCTGTCTGTCTTTGTATACAGGCTGAGGTAAATCTGTAGCAGAGGACCAGCAGCGGCAGCGTTGGTGCGACCATGAGGTCAGAGGCCTTGTTACTCTACTTCACGCTACTGCAAATAGCCGGGGCAGGCTTCCCCGAGGACACCGAGCCTATTAGTATCTCACACGGCAACTGTGAGTATAACTGTCTTCCTGTCTACTTCTTTTCCTTTCTCTACTTTCTATTTTCCTCTTTCATTTTCCCCTCCTTTTTTCTTTAATTCCCCTCTTCCTTTCTTCCTTCCTACTCTTCTTTCCTTCTTTCTTTCTTTTTATGGAATGTCCTTTCGCTCATTACAAGTCCTGCCTCGCTCTTTCCCTGAACTCTTTGCACCCTCTTCTTTGTCTTCCACTTCTTACCCCATCACAAATCCCTCTCTTGGTATCTCCCTTACTTGTTCTATCCTTTTTCTCCTCCACATCCCTCTCAACCCTTGCTTCCTCTACGACCCCCACCTCTACGTTGAATGCATTTGAAGGCACAGAGTGTAATTTAGCGCCCAAGGATACACACACTAAAATGAACGACTTAAAGCAGCATTTGAAACGGAGCCCACCCCACATCAAAGGATAATCCGCTATTTTTCTGTTGGGCTCCTAATGCTGTGTGTGATAGTGTAAATGCTGTGGCAGGCTTTAAAGATATGGTCATTGTTTCCTCTGTTTTTCTCTGTGTTTTCCCTCTGTCCTGTCCCTCATCCTACTCTCTTTGGGCATAATGCTGTATCTCCTGGACTGGAAAGCAGCAACAGTAGCCAACCTGCTCCTATATCAGACTGTTTATTCAAACCAGGCACTTTCATCAAAAGCCACTAACAATAGAACAATTGCACGCTACAGTGCAGCACAGTTTTACTCTACAATTTATGGCTAAAGTAGACTTCAACCAACAATTGTGGTTCTTTTTTTTCCTCTAGCTTAGACACATAAGTTGTCATTAAATGCATCGGAAAAACTTAATTTCATATAGTTGTCATTCATTTAGTCATTTCAGCCACCGTATTATGTTTTACCTGGGTTTGAACTGGTTTTCTGTACTTTCAGACACAAAGCAGTATCCAGCATTTGTGGGCCATAAACCTGGCAGGAACAACACACAGCGACATAAACTGGACATCCAGCTCATCATGATCATGAACAGGACTTTATACATTGCTGCCAGGTAAGTCAGGAGGGTTTTTAAGGGGTGAGGGGCATATATGTTGTCTGTTTTTTTTTTTTACCTTCAACTGCCCATATTGAATCAATAGATGTAAAGAAAAGCTCAAGGAGAAAAAGTCATTTCTGTTTCTTTGAGTTTCCGTATTTTTTATCTGTGAAATCAAAATTCAGACAACTTTTAGGTTGAGATTGATTTATTGGGCAAGTGAGCAACGAAGGCATTATTGAACACTTCACCATCCCGTTTCATATTACAGTCACTGATCAAACTTGACTTTCATTTATGAGCGATTCTCATCATCGGGTGCCAGCTGAGCGTTCAAGTCACTCTGTGAACATGTAGTGCTTTTAAACTCAAAAATGGATGAGGGCTCCGAGATCTACAGCAGTCAGGGTTTATTGAAATAAACTTTGGAATCCCGCGGTGTTGTTTTCTTTCAAAGTTTTGAGAATCAAGGGGGGGGGGTAATTTCGAGCAAAATGAAGAGAATTGAAAGCACTTTGCAGACTGGACTTTTTTCTTTCATTACCTCTTTGTTGTTTTCTATTTTGGGCTCGCCATCTGCAAAAGCTCCTTCTACCTCGAACAGTGTCCCTGAAGAGTTATGCCCCACTACATCCAGGCAGACGTATAAACTCACAAACAGAGACACGCACATGCACCCACATGAAAACATCTGATGGGTAAAACCTTAGGATCAAAATAGTTTTCAATTTTTCAGAGGGAACATCATGATATAATCCTCATTTAGGGCTTAAAGGATCCAGCTCAGAAAGTGATTTAAAGTATTTACAGACGTGTGCAACAGTGCAGAGTAGTTGTTGTCAATAAACTGGAAAATAGGAGTAATACTGAAGGCACATTGTCGGCACCCTCATTGCCCTCACAAATTGATCTTAAAAACTCTTTGTTTCTCTGCATGACTGTGTTCTTTCTCGCTTGTCCCCTGCCAGTACTGACTTTTGTCTATCAGTTTTTATTTTGTGTGATTCAACTTTATGATATAGCTCAATTACATCATCTGGAGACATGAAGAAAACCAGTATTGATCCTGTCTCCTTTCTTGTCCTCAGTTTTCTAGTGATTATGGCAAAGTGAAATGTCTGTGAAACAGTCAGGTCTGTGTCTACAGCATCACCAGGCAGGTTTACCTTCAGCACACTTTGAAATCTAACACCAATTATAAAGGCGCCCTAAAAAAAAAGGTCTCAATGAAACGGATCCTTATTGGCTTGTTTTATGTCATCCATAGCTAATTGAGTGGCAGGCTTGATTGGATAGTGTTGAAAGACACAATAGGGGTCTTTCTTTGTTTTCCTCCCAAGCATGTCAAATTAAGTGCTGGAGGGAGGCGACTGCTTTAAGCGGCAGAGCTTTTTAACATATCTGTGGTCATTAAGAGGAGGTGAGTGGAGAGTGAGGAAGGAAATAGAGAATGTGTGTTTGTTTTGTGTGTGTGTGTATGTGTATGTGTGAGTGTTGGGGGGGCCAGACACCTTGGTCTGATTGTCGCCCACCTGCTCCACAATGGGGTGACAGGGGTCTGTGTGGAAGGAGAAGGAAATGAGACGCAGAGGGTTTATTGGAAGGGGGTGTATGTCTGTTCACTTATGTGCGAGAGGGTGAGGGTGAGGGTGTATTTCCCAGTTTAGCACCAGTTGTTGAATGGATTTAGAAGTGATTTTTGCGTGTGATATGTGGGTGTGTGTGCAGATGGTATGGTATATGGTATGGCGAACATGTGCTGGTGTGCATACGGGTGCGGCTGTTGCATGTAGTATGTGCACCAGCATCATGTGATCCCGTCTGCTTGCTCTGGCAGTTGTGCTGGCATTTGTGGGGTCAACTGCGTGCAAGGTTACCCAGTGTGTCTGTCCCACAGTTGCATACTTTCCCAAAGCAGACGGGAATTCTAACACATGGGTATGTGGGTATGTGACCCCTGAATAACTGGAATGACTGCCTTAGATTAGCCAGAGCCGGATGACCGCCATTGATCCTGACACAGAGAAGAATGTCTGAGTCGATAACATGGACACACAGATCAATCTGCACTAAAAGGATATCGATAAAGACGTGTAAAAGTTAAATGACAAACGGTTCAAGGCAAACATTGCAGATAATCACCGGTAAAGAAATCAATGTGAAAGTGAGCCAGCGATCAAGTTGGCAAGTCAGCTTTAGCCATGAAACAAGGAACAATGCCTCAGAAAAAAACGCTCCAAAAGCTTCAATAGTCGCCTTTATGACTGTTGTCCAGTCAAATGACTTGTTTATTCTGGGGCCAGCATCACACAGCTCTGCCATCATGCCTCTAGACCAGTGAGCCTCAGTTCTTGGTGCGCAGCAGCTTGCAGATGGCCACTGTGAACACAGTCCAAAGCCCAACACTGTTTCAGGCTGTTTTTTGAATGGCTGCTCAGTGTATTAAATCCTTTTGGCTCCTGATTTGGTGCTGGCAATAAAATCACAAGATTTCTAAGCTGCGAGTTGCATACAAACATAGCAACTGATAAAATTGTAAATAGACAAAAGTGGCTTAATCCATAGAGGGAAAGAGTCAAGTCATTGGCAAAGAAGGAGCTGAGCAACAGATGCAGTAAGTGATAATTCATTCGCAGTTTTAAGCTCTGAATGAAATATATTGATTTGGTAGAATTGAATGATCCATTTGCAGCTGTGTTTAGGCTTTTGTATGTGGATAAACATACAAGTAAACAACCTCAGCTGATGAGGTCGTATGCCTTTTCCAATAAATATCACCAGCCCTCAAAGACTCATATACTATATTGACGGCTGTTTCAGGGTTACATTTATGAATAAGTCTTCTAACATTCTACACCTTGCTTCATGGCTCAGTTTCTGGTAGGAGTATTAATAACAGCCTGATAAGATATTGGACAAGTGTCTTTTCATATGCGCACTGTCAGAAAACAATCTCTTTTGATGAGTTTATATAATGCGAACACTTGGTTCAGGATATTTTTAATTCCCCTCACTTTTCCTCCAATAATTGTTTTTAAAAAGAGGGACACCTTTTTTCCCCTCAGAGCTGTTCTTTGCATACAGGTGCAGTCGTATGCAGATATAGTTGTAAGTTATTAATCATAGTTAACAGTGTTTTTTTGAAGTATATACCAGCTACGGTTGTACATTATCTGTGATAAATTGAAATGATGATGTATATCAAAATAAGGTTTATGAATATTAAACCATCTTTATGCACAAGTGAAGGGGTTTATATGTATCTGCTGTCATGTGTGTTTTAGTATTTAGTAGCAGAGTCACGTTCAGCAAAAAGCAATAAACTGCTCCAGATGCTGTGAAAGATGGACACAGGAGGATTCCTATCTCATTGGTCCATATTTCATGGTCAGGGTACACTATGCACAGCAGAGAGGGCATTCATCACTGTGCAATGGAAGATTTATCATTCTGATCTCTGCAAAATATCTGCGTGCGCATGTTACTGTGTACCCTGGTGTGTGCATGGAGATGGGTGTGTACAGCTGAAACCAAAATATGTCACAATAACTCCACCACTGTGTGTTTGTGATTAGTGTATGAGTTTGATTGAAACCACTTGTTATGCATGTTTTAAAGAGACAGAATAGTCTTCAGACCTAGAATATTTCCCTTTGGTTGTCATGATTATCAGTTTAGGCCTTAAAAGTGAGAACATTAATAGTAGTAGTAATAGTAATAGTAGAAGTATCTATTTTCTACTTTTTTTCCCTCCCAAATAAGTCTGGCTAGCAATAGCATTAGTTTAATACATGTCTGACTGTCAATCTGCTTATGTTCCTTGGTCCATCTGTCTTACTTTAGCAATGACACTTTTTTTTTTTATAAGATTTCTGTAATTAACTGAAGCAGCAGAGTGTTATTGTTACTTGAAGGAATGATGGATAAAACTTTTAAAAAGTAACCAACAAAGTGTAATTCTTCTTTGACAACATGGTAAAGTTTAAGGACAAGATAAAAGACGACATGCAGAGACGAAGACAGACAGCTTTAACACGATGTGCTTGTGTGTGTGAATGTGTTACTGTATAGCCTGCCTAGCGAGCATGGGCCAGGTCCCTCCACATGCAATGCATAGTCGCCATTCTCGGCCCTCAACTGGCCTTTGCCATGGTAACACTAACCACACACTGTTTACACCCCTCTATGAGGCTGGGAAGCATGGGAACCAGAGATTAAATGTGTTTGGGGGAGAGAGAGAGAGAGAGAGAGAGAGAGAGAGAGAGAGAGAGAAAGAGAATGGACAGCCCAAAATCTGTGGTTGCCCTTAGCAGTCACACAAACACACACATATGCACTCAAAAATAAAGATTACCTTCTGTCAGCTGCCTCCTCTGGAACAGTTGTGCCACTGTGGCTGCTGTGCTTCCCTGTTGGGTATCTTTGGGTTTCGCAGTGGAGGCCACTAGAGTCTCCATTATTGTAGCTGCACCAAATCCTGTTAAAACCCACTAATGACTGGGATTACACGGTTGCCTCCTTTCCCTCGCCCCTCAGCACCAGCAACATCCAACCACGTCCGTGCCCTGAAACAAAGCTTGCTGCTTCAGTAATCATAATCACCTGAATTAAAAGTTGGTCAAAGTTTCTCTTCAAAACTCAGCTCTTAATTTATGCAAAATACTCAATTTTATTGCAAGGTTTCAGGACTTGTGGCAAGCCAATCACCCAAATAAGCCTGGTACTTGTAAGAAGTACCTTATTTAACCTGCAGATGCATTCACTCAGTTCTGTGTGATGACTTTGAAATAGCATTGGGTGGCACAGCTGCTGGTCACTGTGGTTAATCCAGTCTGTCACACTGAAGGGTCTGTGAGCAGAAAGCTTGCAGATACACATTGAATATGGAGATGTGTACAAATCAAGAGAGAAATCCTTCATACAGTAGTCTCTCTGCTTTTGTCCTAATCCCCATTGACTTTACTTTTTAGGCAGATGTAATATTATTCTGTCCATCCAATATTCGGCTCATATATTATTGTGCGGCCTAATACAGTACAGCACTGTACATACACTTAAATTATAACAGTGCATGACGGGCTTATTCTTGTGCAGATAAATACAATTTTTGGTTGATTTTTTTGTAGCAATCTGAGTGTCCATGTTGGCTTCCTTCATTTCTCTTTTGCCTACATCTGTGATTACAGACAGAGCTACCATTGCTGTCTGGTTCTTCAGTGCCTCTACAGCTACATCAGCATGCAATGCAAGCTACTCTTAGTTTTATAAATGGAGTCAAATGACATTAAAAAAGTCAACCAGTGCAGCATATGACCACCCAAGAACACATGAATCCTCCATGTCGAACCTTTGGTTATAGCACGATCACTTTAACTTTGGCAACTATTAAAGTTGCCAAAGTTTGAGGAATATAGTCAAAACATTGGGCGGAGGCTCAGAAATGCACTGTTTCACATCTGTGAGCAACAAATGCTGCTCTGCTGACAACGTGATGAATCAAGATCCACACTTTCTTTAATATTAATCACTACATATCTTATCTATCCCCAGGACAACTGATTAGTGTTTTGTTTTGGTTTTTTTGCTTCTTTTATATATGTAGTGGTATGGAACCCTAATTGCCTGTTCATGTCCGTGAAAGATCCACCTCAGCTCACTTCACCGATTCATACAAAAACACATACACTCACTCAAACACACACACACACACACACACACACACACACACACACACACACACACACACCAATGGAAATGTGAACTGAATGTAAATCACCATAATGAGAACTTAAACCTTCGAAAAGAACAACCTGCCTCAGCGTCGGGGTGAGTGAACCCTGGCTTGTTGTATTTCATGCCACCCCATCACTGAGGGCCTCTCTGTGCCCTCAGCTCATTCAGAACCTTAACAACTCCCTTCACAGCCCAAAGGTGCCTGCTGGCTTTCTCGGTTCCCTCCCATCCACTTTGTGAGGAGGATTTGAACCAGTGAGAACCAAAACAATGTACAATGGGCCCTCCTCTACCACCCATGATTCAGTTATGTATGAAGAGAGAGGAATATGGGTGAAGAGGGTGATGAGAGAGGAAGGGTGGGAGGTGCAGGGGGTGGACGTGTAGGCATTTAGTTTGAAGGAAGAGGGGTTGTGGCAAAAGGTGTGGGGTGCATGCTAATCACATTCTGTTCTTTTTTTGCTACTGAAGTGCGAGATGGTTTGACAAAGGCCCAGCAGATGGACCAAGCTGGCCCACGGTCACCCCAGAAGAAATGTGCTGTTATGAAAACGACATTCTTTCACACAAAGCCCCTGTGTTCCCGTGGCCATGCATGGCTACATGTCCGACGGAGACCCTCTATGTCAGTCTATTACACTCAATCTCGCGCTCTTGCCTCGGCTCAGTTGGTCTACTGTCTTGCCTTGATCATTCAACTCTTTTTCTCCCGCTGTACCCATCCTTCTACAGTGCCCCCATGCTTGTGTCTGAGAGGATATTTGCATACCTTCCATCCTACTCACACATTTTTGTCGCCGAATTTCGGGAAATGAGAAACCCACGCCAAATGATTCACATTGACAGCCAATGTTCCGCATCCATCGGTTGTCAAACACTTCTCCATCTCCTTTTTCTCAGAATATCAGTGTGTTCTTTAATTCCAGCAAAACTCCCTATAGGCCCTTATATTCTAGATAATGACTCTGCGATATAGTGACTAAAGTTTAGCTGACTTTGAAAATGTTGAGGAAGAGAATAGCATGCAAAAAATGCCAAAAAAACTACAGAGTCTGATGTTTTTCAGAAAATAGAGTCATTTCATAGAGTCAGATGGGATGAGAATGAAGATGAAAAACAAAACTGCTTTTCCAAGACACTTATGTTTTCTACATACATTTTAGAGGCTGATACAAGAGTGGATTTTCACTCTTGTTCCATCTGACTCCAAAAAACCTTTTTGAAAATCCCATCAAAACCCTAGAATAATGACTTTTGTTCCATTTTCCTTTTTTTTTTTTTTTTTTAAGATTGACTTTCTGGCACCTCTGACGTCTTGCATTTTGTAAGGTGATGGTTTTTGGCTGCATTTCATTTTATTATTCATATTTAAAATGTATCATCTATATAAAACACCTGACACATTGATTCCTGTTCCTTCTATAAACTTCTTCTCCCGTCCAATCTCAGTCATTTGACAAACAGCAAAACTAACTCCCATCCCACTGAAATTCTACAGCACTAACTTTATCAACAGGATTCTTAAAAATTGCCATCCTCTGATACATACTGTACCTACACAAATGCATATATGTATACTACCTTACATTACAGCTCCATCTGTGTAGTTTTCCCTCACTTTTAATTACGGTGAATTTTCCCACATATTGTGCCAAATGGGGTAGGAATGCAATATTCCACCTACATAAATAACTACAAATTAAATGTAAATTTCTACATCTGTAATGTAAATGGTTTCTACTCTTTGAAACAATGCACAATAAAACACCAGCTTTTGTATTCAGAAAAAAGTGCCGAGCACAAATGGAAACAGACCGTTGCATATTAAAATTAGCTTGTATGATCACTCTCTGCAACATTCTTGTAGCTTTTTACTCAGGCCAGTTGTTTAGTCTGAATTGTGCACAGCAGGCAAGAGCTGACTTGACCTCAGCACGTCTGAGGTCAGCTGTAACCCATAAAGACCCAGTGCTACTTTTGTGTCATTTCCCAAATGAAATCTTCTCTATATCTGACCTTTCTTAACTGATTTATCACAATTTATTGTAATATTATCCTCTCTATTTTGCATTTTATCAGTCTAAATCATGTATTTTTCTGTATTTAATTTACTGCTTATGATGATGTTCATTAAAGGTCAGATTAAAGTTGAGGGTTGTTATGTCAAAAACAGAAAACTGCAGAAAAAGTGACTTTTTCAGTAAAATATATCATTACCTGAACATAAACCCAGTGTCTCCATCCACTGTCACTGATCCAACTCCATGGGTTTTACTGGTGAATCAATGTTGTAGAAGATGACAGTGTTTCCACGGTAACTATAGAGCCTCTGAATGTTCAAATGGGTCATATCTGAGGACTGTGAAAAGATGAATAACTGTGTTTTACACCAATTACTGACATGTATTGATAGGATTAGTAGATAAACAGGGATTAAACATTTTATTTCAGTGAATTCTTTTGGCTGGTGATGGATATTTGGGTCTTTTTGGGTTAAACTGCTGTGTTCGTAGGGTGCCTGTCTATATTTTACTAAAGTAACCAAAACCAAACCAAAATATCACAAGACGACCACCTTCTAAAATGTACTACAGGGTTGAGATTCTTGGTTGATTTTGTGTCCATTTATTAAGTGATCATATTTAGGTGAGGTTTAACTTGATAGAAGGCCCATATTAAGTTTTTGGTGGTTTTGCACTTTGTGTCAACATGTAATAAAAGTGTTGTGACTACAATACTTTTTGGCCAGAAATGTTGGAATATCAGAGTATAGCATCAGACAACTTTATAACTTTGACAGGAAATAAAAGCTGACTATGATGGATTATATACTTCAACCATGTTTCAACTCTCTCCAAATCAATTCTCACAGGAAACCACCAGCTGCCTCGAAGGTAGAAAATCCATTAAAAAACTTCAGGTTCACTTTGTAAAATAGTCTGCAGTAATCTTAAGTATCTGCAGTTTGTATTTAATGGTCTACAACGTACAGGACAATACCACCAGTGTGGTCTGGGGAGACCCTCCTGCCCTAGCTTTCACTCCTCCTTTTTCACTGTCAAATTATATAGATGTGATTTAAGGACAATGAGGAAGTGATCTGTTGTAATGTGAGTTCAGGTGCAGAGTTGAAGAGGGGATAGGGTGCATGTGGGTGCATGTTTGTCTGAGCATGTTGGGGTAAAGGAGGGGTGGGGAAGGGTCTGGGAAGGAGGAGGGAGGGGTCCTCTTGCACATGTGTGTGTGTTTGGAAAGCTGGTGTTGACACAGACACAGCCGCTCCATTGTCCTCCTCCAGTGCTCGTCAGGATGTTTGAGGGACGCCTCATCGCTTGGCTCCTTCTAATCTCTGCTGGAACCTAAACCCTGTGGCTGGAAGGCCTCGGCCCTCAAAGACGCTGTCAGCACAGGGGACAGGAGCAGCATAAGACCAGGAGCACAGGATCGGGAAGGTTACTGTCAAAAATTACAGAGCAGTCAATTATAGATTACTCATGAGCTGTTTTAAAATTGCAGGCAGTAAAATAACCCAAGGGATTATACTAAATCCGCCAAGTAATCCTCTGTTTTAACTGCCTCTGATTCAGTTTCTGTAAAGTTGGAATTTTAATATAAAGATATAATTAAATGAACAAGTTACTGAACTTTTTAGAGACAGTGTTGAACATAATGACATCCATCACTTCCTTTACACTTACACGCTTCCTCTTTTCAGACTTTAAGATAATATTGGGATTATTGTAGGTTTAAAAAAAATTACAGGTACCATTTTTTTAATCCTCTAAGGAGGTTATGAGATCACTCCTGTCTGTGTGTTGGCAAAATGGCCTCCATAAAAAGCCCAGATTTTCTCTCAGTAGGTTTTTCTTTTTTAACACTGGGAATCAGCAGATCTAAGACCTTTTTTTGTGCCACCGACCAATGGCATCAATTGTCAGAAAGGAAGAAAACATATGCCATAATTTGTGGCTTTATTATATTGCTGAATGAGAGTGGACCACTGGCCGTGGTGGAAGTCTGTGCTCTCCAAGTGCCCTTATGGATAATAATCAGCATTATTGTAGCCTTGTGTTATGGCACTTTGTTCTCTTCAGAAACCCTGGAAATTCAATCCAGATCAATTAGCCAGAGCAGTGCAATGGTGATGCTACCAGAGAGCTAAAATGAAAAACATTTAGCAGCGGAGCTTGTGGTTTTGGACTGAAATGCTGGAAAGCTACACAGTAACAGTCATTATTTGGCATTTGCTAAAGCAAGTGAACTTGAGTCTAAGAAGGGCACGTGCTGCATCTCAGTAACCTTTAGTTGACTTCTTCCTTGCTTTTTTCTTGACTAAAAGTGTTTTGAGTTTCAGCAGAGGCGTGGAAAGAAACACTGAAAGAAACCAAAGCTGTCAATCATGAAAAGGTACTGAGATTGCTGCCATGGCTTTGATGGAAACAGATCCTCTCCCACTGAGAAAGATGCACTGTTTTTGTCATTTCAACTGTTTCAAAGATTAATTATTCAATTTAAGCATCATGGCTGATAATGTACAGTAGACTGGGTTTTATCCTTGAGGAAATGGAGGTAGCCCCCAGGAAAGCGATATAAGTGGATTCATTTCAAGATGCCTGTTCCTCCAAAGACTTTATTAGATTTAGTTAATGAGAGAGCAAGGCAGCCTGCCTGGCTGAGCGCAGGTTGGGGAGCTGGAACGTAATTAAGCTGTGAGTCTGACAATGCCACTGTTACACACTTTGATTAAAAACACGTTCAACAGCTAATCTCCAACAAATTAAAGCAGTTACATCGTTTGGCACGGTCACCTTTGGTTCTCTCCTCCAATGAGGTAGAACCCCTTTCTTTCTGCCTCTTCCGCTCACACCACTTAAACACCTTCTACCCCCTGTTGCCCCCTCCCTCTCTCTGTCTGTACTCTAATTCTCTATGGTAAGTAGGTGTAGCTACATGGTCAACCAGCCGGTCCGTCTGTCTGATACATCATTAACCCTTGTGGGTTTTATGTCTTCCATATGCCCTGTTGGGGCCTATATGGCTGAACTGTGTAATACAGGAGAAGCCTGTATATTTCCAGGCCAGCACACATAAGTCTTCTTGTCTGAGCTATAATGAGTGTTAGTATAGATTTCCTGTGGCTCAAACACTAGGCTTAATTGACCTGAACAGCTCTGAGTGACTTGGCACCTCCCGTCTCAACCTTCCCCTCCTCCCCTACCCCGCCTCAAGACCTTTCTCTGGGACAAAGAGGCTTTTGTCCCTGGGCCTGCGCCGCAGCGCTCTAAACCTTTGTTGACTGTTTCTGTCTGACAGAGCAAATAGCTCTGGCCTCCTTTTGTTTATTGTCATTTTTTGAAGTTTGAACAAAGTTTATACAAAGCCCCATTTTTTGACGTTGTTTGCTGCCTCCAGGGGCAAAACATAGGGAAGAAAAGAAATGGGTTTATTGTTTGTTGAATTTCTGACTGTCTGCTGCTGTCTGACCTCTTATCTTCTCATCTCTCCCCTTCTCTTTCCTTTCTTTCTCAATGTTTCTGTCCCTCTCTGTCTCTCTCTCGCTCTCCCTTGATCACTTCTAGGGATCACATATACACGGTGGACACAGACACTGCCAACAGCGAAGAGATCTTTTTCAGTAAGGTGAGTGAGACGTCTGCCTCTCAGAGGACGTGTTGTTCTCAGCGTGCCGTGATTGACAACATAACCCTAATAACTTGGCTCTGAGAGTGTACGTGTGCACGTGGGTGTATTTATATATGTGTGTGCGCATACATGTGTCTGTCAGCAGTCTTACTCACCTGTTCACACTCACTGAGTCTGGTGTGAGCATGCCGTGTTCACCATGGTGACCCTATAAGCAGATTACCCAATCAGTCAGCTCGCGAATCACCTACGTCATCGTTCCCCATTAGTAGGACAGCGGAAGGTCTGATGAGTGTGTAACGGAAGCTGATAGGACAGTACAGGAAGCTGTGGGAGGGATGTGGGAGGATGAGGGGAAAAACAAGATGAGCAAGAGAAAGAGAAAGAGAAGGAAAGGACAAAAAAGAGCAATAGGAAGATGAGATAACTGATAAGTGATATACATAAAAAGCACAAATGTGATTCACAAAAGCAAAACTACACTAAAAAAGTTAAACACACAAGCCATAGGAATGATATTACTGTTGCTGTCCTTGAGATTGAGCACTTTCTGTAGGTCTTGTGCTTGTGTTTAATATGTTGCCTGAGCTTACCCACTCACTAATAACCACTGAGGATGTTGAAGACTTAAAAGACAAACTGAATTTAATCTGTGGATGCTTAATCACCCTAAATATGATAGTTATTTCAGTGTTGTGGTAAGAAAATAAACTGATCTGACCATATGTTAATACATCAAACATTTTGTTTATATTTGTAAAACTTCCTAAAGCTACGTACCTGACCTGGTGTTGATTGAAGTGGCCTTGAGTACAACATTAATACATGCAAAAACCCAACAAAAAGCTTGGCCTTACACAGATGAGACATGCGTTCTATAGTCAAACGCCACTGTTTGGAAGGATTGATCAGATGCAAAAAGGACACCTCTCCAGCTTCATATTTACATCAGCTCTCAGCTGTAATAACCCACTCTTGATTCTATTCCAACCACTCCTCGCTGGCATCACTTGCCCTTAACATAATGCATGCAAACAGAATTCAGACAAGGCCATTCTTATGTATACAACAACCCACCATCCCTCTGCCTCATCCACTTCATTGTCAAAGCCCAGCGAGTGGGGCTTAATGAGAGCAGGCTGCAGATGAAAGGCTGGTGGGAGAGGTGTGGATTGATTGATGACTGAGAGTCTTTAATCAGTGGCTGAGCTCCAAACATGTTGTACAACAGTGGCGAGTATGTGGCGGCCTAAAGCAGCGGCTCAGTGCTGACCCTCGGGCCACAAAGGGCAGGGCCAAGGAGTGGTGAGTGGATTTGTGTACGCGGTTGGCTGGACATCAGATATAACTTAACATTGACTGATAACTGTGTGTGACACTGAAAGAGGGTGTATAGCCTGTGTGTGTGCAGCTGACTGACAGGTTAGCACTGACCCACAGGCCAAGGCAGTGTATGCGAGCGTACGGGTTTGTGTGCAAGGATGACCGGACTATCAATCCACAGAAATGAGCTCTTAGCTCCGAGGCAAAATCTGTCCTTGGTTAGACTCTGTTCTGATCCAGGGTCAGTATCGTATTTCCTCCTCTGTGGCGCAGAATTGGAAGTTCAAGGAGGTAAACTGATCTCCTATCGACGCTTAGAATAAAGTTCACCTCGGAGCAGGTGCCTCATGAGGGAAATCAGCGGTGGAGAATCTAAAATGATGATTATTGATCACAGTATAGATTGATTATTGATCTCCTACAGCGTCAGGTTTCTCTGTCTGCTCTGCTGCCAGAATGTTTTACGAGTTTGCTCATTTTCTGCCTCCCCTCTGTCTGTATCCTTGCCTCATTTTCTGTCTCATTTCGTCTCTTTTCTCCAGAAACTGACGTGGAAGTCCAGGCAGGCAGATGTGGACACTTGCAGAATGAAGGGGAAGCATAAGGTAAAGAAAACAATCACAAACAAACGCTGAAACCGACAAAGCAGTTGAAGTCCTGTGCATATGCAACAGTTTCATTCACAAAGAAAAATCCTTTACAATACACTTGTGAATCGAACAATATACAATGCAAATGAGCTGTAACAGATGTAATTCTTCACTGTTCTTTTCTTGCCTTTCTCTGTATCTGTCCCACATGCACATAAATTGTCTCTCTGTCCTTGTGAGAGCAAGTCATTGATACTGATTAACCCTTTAAATGTTTCCCCATAACCCTTTATCCCTAATTTCCCCTCGTAGATCTTATCTTATCTTATCTTATCTTATCTTATCTTATCTTATCTTATCTTATCTTATCTTATCTTATCTTATCTTA
>JAQQZY010000029.1:31170504-31205658 GCA_030068375.1 Ostorhinchus rueppellii | reverse complement strand
TCTTATCTTATCTTATCTTATCTTATCTTACCTTACCTTACCTTACCTTACCTTACCTTACCTTACCTTACCTTATCCATCACAACTCAATCCCTCACTGGGGTCGTAACCCTAAACCAAGTCAAGATCAAAAGATTACTAAAATGTTCTCACACTGTTAAAATGTGCTCCCAAGATCAGTTAAATACTGAAATAGAACTTAGAATCACACAAGAGCTGCAATAACACACCTGCAGCTGATATAACTTTCTGCAATGACAATTTATGGAGCACATTAATGTGAATCTTTATATGAAATGGCAGTGTAATTAAATTGTCTCTGACTTTTCTATATGCCATAACAAAATCTTTATTATGATTCTTTTATTGTACTAAACAGACACTGAATGACACACTAAAGCCTGCTATAAATGCGGTTTTATGTACCATGAGAAAACACTGCATTACACGACTATACGCTTGATGTCTGTTCCGCATGCATTTCATCTGTCAGGAGAGTCCTTCACACTCAAAGAGAATGAAAAGAAACAGCCTTTCATTTCATAAATCGTATGTGTTTTTTAATGTAAATGTATCTATTATGTAATGTCACCACGGACTATCTTTCTTCCTCTTTGTTTCCTGTTCTGTGCTGCCTGAAGGATGAGTGCCACAATTTCATCAAAGTCCTCCTGCAGCAAAATGATGACACTTTATTTGTGTGTGGAACAAATGCTTTCAACCCCTCCTGCAGAACGTATAAGGTACGGGTGCAAACACACACTCACGTATAAGAATACTGTGATTTGATTGGTGCTCTTTACCCGTGCTTTGACCTCCAGGTTGTCATCCGTAGTGTGTATTTACAGCTTCTCAGTGCTCTTATTCCCTCTGTCTCCTCCTTATTCTTTGTCTGTCAGTTACCATCACGCACATACTCACACAATCGTGGGTATTTCACATGCATCCCAGACCGTGTGGGAGTTGGAGGGGTAAGCTATGAAGCGATGGACATAGATGGATGACTTTCACAACTCAGCAGGCGCTCCTCCTATGTCTTTATCTCCAGGTGTACTTTGACACGCTCGATTTAGAAGCAAGGAAACCTAACTACCAACCTTCTTCACTCACACACCAATGCAGACCTGAAATATGATTCAGCCACCTTGTAAATAGAAGCCTGTCTAACCATGTCCATGAGGGCTTGTCTGGAATAGTTTTAAGGTTCTTCAAGGAAAAGCAAAACCATCCAGTGAAGATGCAGTTTAGTGACCTTAGGTCAAGCAAGACTACATGTTGATATCAATATAAAAGAAAGATCTAGACAGGAAAAGAAATGGTATATAGAGAAGCAGATGGACAAATTTGAAGAGAGAACACAAACCCAAAAAGCACACCAAGTTAAAGTATACAAGCTGGCAGCGAGGCAAACATATGAAACAGACTGGCTGTATTTCTTTCATGTTTTTCTTACTTCTTAGCACATACCTGAAAGGCAGAACTGTAGGATTTTAGGTTTACTGTAGAAAAACTTTGAGCTGCCATTCAGGGTATTTACTGCGCAAATGTCCAACAGGAGGGAATGAAAGCCAGAAACAATTAGACATACAGGCAGGCAGAAAGACTCAGAGGAGATTCTGTCCTGGAGGATGTTATTGTTCGGTTTGTTAGGATGTGAAGCGATGGTCACAGCACACGAAGATGTTATCTAGGTGGCCTGTGGGGAAAAACTCTTCTGCTTTGGTTCACTAGATCTGTTTACCAGAAAAACAAGACATCTCCGCTCCGTTGGCTTTATGGTTCAGCATGCTAAGCACACAGAGTGGATGTCTTTCAATTCACTGACTCCTCCTGGAGCAAAAGTGGAATTTATGTCTCTGCATTTATCAGGCGTGGTTAGCTTTATAGCTCCTCTGGTTATGATTTCAAGGTTTGTGTTTGCAGTGATAATACCACTACTCTATGAAGAGGTAGAGAGGGAAATAAAGCTTAATAAAAGGCTCAATTTTATAAACATTATCATGTTCAATTCATAAAACTGACATGAATTACTCTCAATGTTGAAAAGGTATTGAGATCCTTTACAGACCAATATAAGATTGAAAATACTTCACCACATGCAAATGTTCTGCTTTCAGAGCCTTAGTTAAGAATAAATATCTATTGACAGCACAACCTTAAAATGTGAAAAATGAAAGTAGTCATTGTGCTGTAAAATGGGCCCTGTTGGTGTTTTACTCATATACATGATACATTAGATTGTTATTACTCCTGTACTAATGTGCCTGTTACACAGTCTTACTGTTTTAATCTACAGAGTTCATCAAATATTTGTAATATCACTGTCATGTGAGAAACGTTAAAAAAAAAATTAGCTTAAAAAAGAGGCCTGTTTTTAGATTTCTGAAAATGGATCTCCAGTGAATTCAAGGTTTATAAAGAGTTTATTCGGGTTTAGAAGGATGAGAATTTTGTCAGCCCGTGAAGGACTAATTAATTCTTTAGAATATCACAAAATTAAAATCATCACATTAAAACCAGTGGACAGGGAGGGGATGAAAAACACCTCCGAAAGAAAATAAAATTATCAGATACAGGACAATATTTGCATATGAGATGTAGCTGAATAGATGTCTAAAGTTAATAAAATGGACATACTCTTGAAACCTACTTATTATGTACACGGTCATATTCTAGCACTGATTATGTCCTTGGATGTCTCAACTGTATTCATTAAAATCCACCAGTGCTGAGAAAGACTTTTGAAATTTTGTAAAAAAGAAATTATAATTATATTTTAATGAAGTATGTAAATGTTTCAATGTTTTAAATATATTCAGAAGAGGAACCAAAGCTTCCACTGATTTAACTATAAATGATTAAAAGTCACTATCTGAGGAACAACTGGAACAATGTCATTGTCAACAAACTTCATTTTTAATGATAAAACTTTAAAAATTACTGAAATTACCAGTGAACTCTGGCATAGAAACATGTAAACACCCAGACTATGTATTCAGACATACAAACAGGGACAACTGTGCAAACTCACAAACATACAACTCACACATTTTACAAAATCATCACACACACTGTACTGCTGGCAGGCTGGTAGACTCTCTGGGCAGATACCAGGCCTTTGATGGCGTGCTGGGCTCATCCACTCTGCTTCGGCAAAAGTGTGTGTATGACTGTGTGTGTCTTGTGGTGTGTGTGTGTTTGTGGTTAAATCCACCTTGGCCACAGTTTGCCTCTCCATCTCCCCAGTGTGACAGTGCTGAAAAGAGCTTCTGTTTCGGGGCCAGCCTCATCCCACATTAATCAACAACGCTGCGAGGGCGAGTGGGAGAGATGGAGGGGGAGCAGAGGTGGAGGGGGTGGGTGGGCAGAGGAGGCAAGGAGAGCTCCCAAACCTGTGCCACCCCACACTCTGTCCTTTCTGCACACCTTTCCAGCCGGCTTACTTCTTTTTTTCTCTTTTTTTTTCTGGTCATTAGCTTCTCTTCTGTGTCCTCCCTTCACATTGTGTTGCTGGTGTCAACACTTTGGTGCTCAAACACACACCCATTGTGTCACACAAACATGCATGCATTCTGAAAAAACACAGACAGACACCTTGGCAGCCATGGCACAGTCCTCTCCCTGAACACAACACAGCACAGCACCCAACTCCCTCTCCCCTTCTATTCATCCTCCCTCCCCCTGCTCCCCTGCGCTCCTGCCAGCCTTAATTCCTCTCCCCCTCCAAAGCTCTCCCACCACCATTCCGCCATCTTTCCCTCTGTTGCTTTCTCCCTCTGTCACTCCCTTGCTGTGTTGTAATAATAAACACCCCATCCAGCTGGGCTGATATATGACTGGAGTCAGTTTCAACGCCTGTTGCCGGGCGAGGTGGGGGGAATCAGTGGGGAGTCTGGGGGCGGAGCTTGGAGACAGTGAGTCCCAGGTGATACATGCGCAATTCATATACTGAGGTGTACTTGGACGTTTCAGCTGTCTGGTGTGTGTACATTCAGAATAATCACGCAGAGACGTACATTATGGAAATTGGCTCTCCTATCAAATACCTCCACACTTATATTTCCGTCATATACTTTATTTATGCAGCTTTTCCAAAAGCAGTTTGACTGGCACGACGCTCTTTGTAAAGAAAGACAATAGCACATATTGTCAAGGGACTGTAATTAACAAAGATTGTACATCAGAAAAATATAATTAAGAAACAATTATCATATTTCTGCAATGTTTTATGATTTTTTTTTTAACAATCTGTCATTCTAAAAGTTGAAAGTTTTGATGAATGAGGTTTGTCCTGTGTGTATTGCAGTTCTGAATTTTTCTCAACAGCTGCACACGCTGTAGTTTCCTGCTCCAGGGTAAGAGGATGGTCAGGGAAAGGGTTCATTCTCCTAAGGGCTCAGAAACAGGTTGCACAGAAATGGGCCATGACTATTAATCTCCCAGGGAGATGTGTCCTTGTTAGGTTTTCATAACTGCCTCATGGCCCAGGTGTGAACTTGTGCACTTGACCTTCATAGATGGAGAAGATTTTGCAGGTGTAACTACCAAGTAGAGACTTAACTTTCTTACAGATTATAGGACACCAATATCTCTATATATTTCAGCTTGACTTTTTCCTACAGGGTTGCTTGAGTGGCTGCCCTTTTTGACACTAATATGATAATATAATAAGTCAGTGATGTTTTAAAGATACGGTTTTAAAAAGGTGTTTAGTAAGTAGGACTTTGGCACAGTGTACCTTAAGTTTGTCATCAGGACCATTTCACAAATCTCTTTGCAATGACGGATAAATCTTTGAAGAGTTCTCATAAAAATAACAGAGCCCAAGAAGCAGGACGGGTCCCTCACCCACCTACTGAAGCTGATGCTGAACCAATTATAACACTCCTGATGGGCATGTTTTGAATCTACATTATGTTTGTCTAATTAATTAGCATATAGCCTATGGAAAACACAATTGAGCTGTTGTTATAGTAATTAATTCATTGAGATACACTGCACTCCGAGCCAAGGTTACTGTGCATTTGTCTGCCAAGCTACAGTAAATCCCTAAAGAACAGTGAGTTGTTAATGAACGTGACAGTGCTACTGTTTCTCTCACATTACTTTGAATTGTGTTTCTACAAAGGAGGAGCAATCCTTTCCTTTTGTGTCTCGCAGAGATGACAGCATAATAAGGTTTTCTTGGTAAACAAGGTAAAAAAATAAATAAAAAACATCCATCAGGCTGTTTATACATCTGATTTCTTTATGGAAATGTCTGAAAATGTCATGGCTCACTATGGCAGTTTTATGGATCGCTATTGCCCCTTTTTGAAATATTGGATATTGCTTTGGACAAGGCTAACAGCTTGAATGTGAGCACTTGGCTGTTGTTTTTCCACACATGCCAACTTGACAGGAGAGTGGAGCTGTGCGTATATCTGTGGCTTGGCTGGGAGTGTCTTCCTCCATTCAAACGGCAGGAATAGATCAGTGACAGCCGACCAAGCCCAGCAGACAGAGGTCACTGCCTCGGTGAAATCAGCTGAGGAGATGGAAGGGTGGGGTAGCTGCCGTAGCGTGGGAGATATGCGAGTGTGTATTTGTGATGTGTCAGAGTGGGAGGGAGTGTTTGTGTTACTGTGTGCTGCTTGTTAGTTAGCTGACACAGAAGCTGCTGACGTTTCAAGCTTAACGGAGTAGCCCCATCGCTCTGTACAACCAGACGCTCTGATTCAGTGGACGCACCTGACCTTCAGCTATTCAAGTCCCTTATGATTAACTCAGCCTAATCTATAATTACAGTCTCCCCTGTCTAATAACAATATGTAACTTTAAACAATCCTGCCTCCATATTTTATCCTATAATTTCTGTTGAAATACAAGGAATGAGAAATCGAGAAATGTGCCGCCACTGCTGCTGCTGGTGGTTCTGTGTTTGTTGTAAAAGGTCACTTGTAATTTTCTCTGCCAAATCAGCCTCAACAATTTCTCTGGCAGGCTTTTCCAGCATTGCGCTGGAGTGTGTGTGACCTTTTTAGTGGGCAGATGATAACCGTTTCCGCCGAGACAGGAATAGAAAACAAAATGACCTGTTTAGAGACCAGAAAGGGTGGCGTAAGCACTTTGCAGCCTTGGCAAGCTATGTTTCTCTTTGTCGAGAGAAAGTGAGAAAGGAGAGTAGACGAGAGAGAGAGATAGAGACGGAGATAGAGAAGAAAAATGACTATGTATTCTGAACTCAGAAAGCAGTGTTTTCAGTAATCTTCCCTGACCTCAGCGCTGGCCGAGTGCAGTATGGATTTTCTTTCCTCTTGTGTGTGTTTTTGTGTATTTCTGGGCTTTAGCCAGGGCTAAGAGAGTGTCCTAAGGCGTGCTGGGGTAGACAAGCCTACCCATGGAGGGATGCTAGTGACCTTTCACCCACATCCGATCCTCTGCCATGTCACTGCCAATCGCACAAAAACCAAACAAGAAAATTTGGTCTATATTCCAGTTTGCAGAAATCATCACATCAAGCACTAAACTAGACTAGAAGTACTTCATAAATAACAGGTAAGGGGTTGAAATAGTGTATTAGGCTGTGTTGAACTGAGTCTGTGAAGGTAAAATGAGCTCAAACGTGTATTTCAAAGTGGAAAGGCTACTACTTCTCTTAGTTGTTAGTGTAAAATTTGGGTCTTTCCTGAAGTACCTCAATTCACTGAACAAGTCCTGGAATAGAACAAAGCACAACAGAGACTGAACAATAAGCATCATCATCGTATTATCCACTATTTGAAAATTACTGTGATTTCGTAAACATTTTTCCTGTTGCCTGTTGGTTCCCAATGAAATCACAGACCTTAGAGTTTAAGGCAGGGCGAACAGACAGCAGTAAATAGGTCTGACATCTCTCTTGAGGGTTGTTAACACTTGTACTTAGCACCATACAGTTGAAGGATAAAGAATGGCAGGGGTAAGCGAGCCAGATCCACACATACTGTGAACATTTCGCTGTGGAAAAAGTCTGCTTTTTTATCTTTCTCCATGACAGTTTCCCAGATACTCCCAGATGGGCTGCTTTGACAGCTCGCAGTAGGACAGTGGAGTGGCATCCACAGGGTATTAGTGTAGGTCAGAGTCAGATGGACGCCCTCCTGGACTGTGTAACTCTGCCTTTATGGAATTTAGTCTGACAAAACCATATTTTTCTCCTCCAACACAATTTATTTTGGCACAACATTTTCATGTTTTGACTCACTGGAGTTTGTTTCTGTTGTTCCACATCTGCCATATCCTGTCCCAACAGGAAGCAGCCTTTTTGTCTTCAATGTTATTTTGTTTAAGAACATCTATCATTTATTTTCTTGATTTTTTGGTAATGTTTAATTTTATTTGTGACCATAGATGGACACCCTTGAGGCTCTGGGAGAGGAGATCAGTGGGATGGCGCGCTGCCCTTATGATGCAAAGCACGCCAATGTTGCTCTCTTTGCAGGTAAGATTAACGTAAATGTGAAAATACTAGGTTATATACATGTATATGGTATCCTGTATTCTGGCACACTTTTTTAAGTTTAAGCCCTGTCAGGAGATAAACACTTACGTTCCTGTGTTGTGAATGTATGATACCATTACGAGTCATTGACTGCCATGAGGCAAAAACATTAATCCTAATTTTCTCCTATCTGCAGTTATTACAAACTGGAATATGTTTGAGCTAGATGGGAAAGTTGAGTCTATTTGAGCGAGGGGATTAGTTGCGGTTGTATTTAATATTGTTCTTAATACCCTGCGGTTTATTCTAATGGCAGTACTTCGACAACATGTCAGGAATGAAAGCCAAATCTGTGTTCCATGCACTGGAGCTCTTCGAACTCCAGGCCACATTTGCTCTGCATCAGAAATTTGCTGCTTATTAGAGTTCTTTGGAAACACATCAATAGTAAACTGTGGAAATGGAAGGAAAAAAGCAGAATTGTCTTTCTCCCTCTGTATTATTGTGCTTCTCTGTTGTCCTCTTTGTCTCATGTTAGCTGTCTTTCAAAATTCTTAAGATTAAAAATAAGTCAGAAGCAGATTAAATGAGTCAGCGTTCCGTTGGCGGGGTGCGATTCCTCTGATGCAAGCGGCCAAGTGGCTGTTAAAGACATTCAGTCCCCACTCATATTCACTGTGAACCGATTTATGGCAGTATTGATGAGCTGTCCCTGCCTGTTTAAAGCTGAGGAGGGGAGTAAACGCCTAGCTCGACTGGTTAATGTGCAGCAGAGCTGCTTGGATGGAGCTGGAAGCACTGAGTAATAAGGAGGGTTCCTCTCGCTGCTATCCTTTCAATTATGTCGTTTGAGTTTCCACTGTGGTTATAGCCATGGCAGGCTGAGGTCATGCTGGTGGTGGATTGTATTCGTGTTCAGTGTGTGAAGCATATGTGTATGTGCATGCATGTATACATGAAACTATTGGAGCTCCAAGACTATGTGTGACTGTGTGTCCAGCCTCAGCATTTGTTTGCACTTCTGAAGTGTGCTTACACCAATGAGCAATTACAAATGTGTAAAATGTTTAAGTATGTGTACAGGCTGTTTGTTGTCCATCAGAGTCTGTTCGGTTTGTGTGATTCATTCATTTTCCAGGTCTAAGCTATTTGAAGCATGTTTGTGTATTCAGCCGCAAAGAGGAGAAACCTCCAAGTGGCTTTGTGTTCCATTCCTGACTTGACTTCACTCTACTCTCCCCTTTCTTTGTGGCCTTTTCTGTCTTTCTCTCTCTTGCCATTCTTCTCGCCTCTTCTTTTCACCTCTCCATCTCCATCTTTCCTCCTTTTTGCTCTTTCCGTCACTGTGTTCCCTCTCCAGATGGCAAGCTGTACTCGGCCACCGTAACAGACTTTCTAGCGATCGATGCGGTCATCTATCGTAGCCTAGGAGACAGCCCGACTCTGCGCACTGTCAAACACGACTCCAAATGGCTGAAAGGTGAGTGCAGAACACACAAACAAAGTCCCTGTGGTTAGAAGGCACCAAGACCCTGACAAGTTGGAAAACAAACTGGAGTTTGGACATGCATGCTTGACCGAGTGTTTGTATTTTTATGATTTGTGATTCATGATTTGTGTGTTTGTATGTTTTCACTTGTGTGTTGTCCCTGTGCTTCTTTGAATTTGGCTGTGAAGAGTAAGAGTTCTTATGCTTACGCTTTGTGATGAAGTCACTTTGCACACCTGCCCTGGTAGAGCTGATGTAGCCAGGAAATTGCTTTGACCTGGGGAGAAACAAGCACAAGTCCAGCCTGTCAAAACTCAATAGAGAGATCCTTCTCTCCTTGCATACAAATTGTTTCGGTGATATGATGGATGATAGATTGAGGCACTCAAGGCTCACAGTCGGTGCTTTTCTGCATAATATGACAGATATTCTGGCTGTTTACTGTGAAATATGGTGTCAGAACTGTTTTGTCATGGCAAAACATCACTTTGGCCTTTATTTTATTCTTTTTTTTTTTCTTTCGCAGAGCCCTACTTTGTTCAGGCCGTCAATTATGGGGACTTCATCTACTTCTTCTTTCGGGAAATTGCCATGGAGTACAACACAATGGGAAAGGTAAGTAGGGAACCCTATTGTTCTACTATTGTTTTAACTGTAATCAGAGGTGACTTCCTATTTACTGGGAGATTCAGGAAGTGCCTAAGGAAACTAACAGGATATGGGTGTATCACATAACGGGAAGAAGGCTTTCAGGAGCTGTAAAGTGGCCAGGCACTTTTCAGTAACAGATAAACACTAGGCAGGATGCAGGGCCTGAAATAGATTCGAGAAGAAAGACCTGTGGATGCGTGGAGATCCCATTTTTGAAGTCTAAATATACCACTTGAATTGCACGTCCGCTTCTTGCCCGGTAGTGCTTCAGTTTGACCTGTTGTCTCATTTTGTTTCCCACGAGGAATTAATTCTGAAAATTAAGACCAAGAAGGAACTGATTTGCCTAAAGTTTTACGCTAGACTGACTATAACAGGCTTTTCCCCCCCATCAGTCCCCTCAATTCGCTTCTGAACTATGTCTTGAGAAAGTTTAATTGGATACCAGGTAGTAGACGGAAATACATTATGGAAATCATCCGCTTAATATGTATTTTTCAGAATAAATATACGGAAACACACAAGAGGGTGCGATAGATAGGCGACGGATGAGAACAGAGCGGAGGTAACAAGAAACACAGAAATAATGGATTCGGTGCCAGAAGTGACAGGCATGTGTTGCACAGAGCATGAATGCAGATCAGGCCTCTCAATCTGCTGGGTGTTTTGAAAGCACTGTCAGTATAATTATGCCTGTGCTGGTAGAACTGATGGTGCACAGAGCAATTTAACATTTAGCAAATGATATCCTTTCATTAATTTACAGTAGATTGGCCCTCCAGTCATCTGTGCTTTATGATAAATTGATAAATCTTCTGTGTTTGTTTTGTGTTTGCTTAGGTTTAAATGTTAGACAAATGATATCTGGAGAATGGAAAGATATAAATATTTCATTGAACAAGTAAATTAACAAGCCTGGAGTGAAGATATTTCTGCCTTATAAGCAATTTACTCTCACCTGTTCTGTATAATGCAGTGTATTTCCTCTTGTGTCATTGTTCTTTAGTATCAGGCTCGTGTGAGTTTATAAGCCACTGCCTGCATGTGTGTGTGTGTTTTTTGTTTTTTTTTTGTTGAAATTGTATGTTTTTCTGCATGTATATTTTGTGTGCTTGTGAATCAGGGAGGGGAGCGCTGTGGTGTGTAGGTGACGTCGGTTGTGCTTTCGGCTGTCAGTGTGTGTCTGTGCGTAGGGATCTGGTTTAAATGCATGTTCACTCCCATTCACACTGTTTACTCTAGGTTGCAATTTCAGCTCAGGGTTAGATTTATTGCTGTTAAGTATAGTGTGACAACAACTAATTACAATACTCACTACATGATCTTACAGCACAGTTGTAATTACAGCGCCGGCTTCTATTGAAGCTGTGTACTTTACATTTTCTGTTGCCAGGTGCTGACTATTTAACAGCATATCAAACTCCAATTTACTCGCCTGTGTCTTTAATTTGCTATGAAGTGATGAAATGCTGGATTAAATCACTGTAGTGTCTCCCACATATTTTTGTCATTCAAAGGGAACAGTGAGTCCTCTCTTGTTCTTCTTGGATGTCACGAGTTAGAGCACTTCACTGTGTTTGCACTTCTCTGTGTAGGGAATTACAACTTATAGCATATTGCCTTTAGTATTTTTTTATGCACAGTTGTGAAAAGTCTTTATTTGTCCTCCCTGTGTCTATACACAAGAAGACTGCAAATGATCTGCTCTTATTTACAGATTTATTGGTAAAAATGCAATTTGCACACTTTGACTCACTATATCGTATTGAAAAACACGCTTTACTTAATTCCACTTGTTTCAGCCATTTCTACCACTCGGATCACTCAGTAGAGTGGTAGAGATGAATACATTTCTACAACATATGTCTAGAGCATCTTGCGTAAATGTTTATAACACATCTATTTTCGCAAAACAGAAAAAAAAAAATGATTGTTGTTATTAGTGCCCCAGGGAAATAAAAAATGTAAAGAAAAATTTTTTCATTGCTTTTTTCTTGGTGAGGACTTTAAAGGGTTAAGCAAACTTTTTGATCATTTTTGTAAGAAATCCTTAAAACTGGGCAAAACTACTATGATTGCTGTCATTAAATTTTTATCATTTAATTCAGGCGTTTGGAAGGAAAATGCACCAGAAGATGTTCTTGTCCAACAACATGGCCATTCATCTTGTTGCATAGAGCACTGGTTCTTATCTCGTCTCACCTTGGGACCCACCTTTATAGAATTTTAACCAAGCATGTAATTTATTTTTCAAAAACAGGGAAGGAAGCACATAAACAACATCATTGTGAGCTTTTTGTAAACACACATTTTCATCCCTGCATTCACAGCACATTATTATAATAATGAACTGAGTGAACATCACAGCTGACTGGTGCTGATTCTTATGCATATGAATAAAACTCACAACTGTGTAACTTTGTTTACGCACAAAATAAGTCAGGTTTAGAAAACGGGCTTGTTTCACACAACAGTTATTTGTTGAAGCTGCTTTGGTTTTGACTGACGTTTTCATATCTTTCTCTTTTTAACATTTGATAACCCTGATTCATTTTTTAATTGAATAAACTCTAGGTCATATTTCTGCTTCTACATCTAGCTTTTGAATCACAAAGTAAACTCCATCCATTCAGTCAAATATTTGCATTACCATGGAAACAACCAGCCTAGTGAACGTTATCCTTCACATCTGTCAAAAATATAAGTGTTACATCGGGTAGTTAAATATTTAGATTTTACTTATTTATTTAATTTTCAGCCACAAATGCCCACTTTGAAATCATTAAGGAATTACAATTATATTTCTGTTGTAATTTAATGATCTAACTCTCAAAGTGGTAGTAAAACAGACTCTTCAGTTGCGAAAAAGACAGTTTTATCTCAGAACCGAAAGAAAATGTGAAAACTCAGAGCTATTAAAATGTGACCTTTCCTCTCTGTGTATCTTGTTCAGGTTGTGTTTCCCCGAGTGGCCAGAGTTTGTAAAAACGACCGTGGTGGCTCTCCCCGAGTCCTGGAGAAGCAGTGGACTTCCTTTCTCAAGTCTCGCTTAAACTGCTCCATCCCTGGTGATTCACACTTCTACTTCAACATCCTGCAGGCAGTGACAGATGTCATTCACATCAACGGCAGGGATGTTGTGATGGCAACCTTCTCCACACCTTACAACAGGTACGGTGAACAAACACTGAACAGATGAATGAATAAAATCCTGACAAGTCGGTGCAGTCGTATCAAACCTGAAAACGCCTGAGGTTGGACTGAAGGGATTTGTTGAAGTCATTTTATTCGGTCATCTGATCCCAAGTGGGTACATGTGTGACAGCAACTGTTCTGAACTTTACGTTAATTAAACCAATTATCTTTCATGCTTTGAAATACTTCTATTCATCAACATTATGTCAGCCTGACCTTCATTAACGGGTGTGCTTGTGCCGTGCCTCCCAGCAACATGTTATTTCTGAGGCTACTGGGTCAACATTTACACCTTCTGTCAAAACAGTTTTGTTGCCCTTTTGACATGCAGGTGCTTAATCTTATTTTCCCCCTTACAATTCATATTCAGAACTGCTTTCATATTCATAGGCTGGAGGAGTTGTTATCTAAATTGAAAATTACCACAAAGCCATAGAGCTTGGCTGATAGCTTGCGCATATTGTAATTTTCCATTTTATGGCTACTTTTTAGCAGATAAGACAATTGCTTGTGACAATGCAATTGAGCATGGATAATGGACATTAAAACTCAATGAAGCAGCACTGCTGAAAATTTCTATAAGCACCATTTTTGATCCGAGCATTAATTTTCCATTTCATAGTGAGGGACTGAAATTACAGTCAGACAGTTTGTGTGTCAGTCTAGGTGTCTGACAGAGTTGCGGTCCAGCCCAACACTTTCTTAAAGCCTCATTCATTCACCATCTATCAGCCTCTTAAACTGGTTGAAACAGATGTATGATTGTCTATCTTTTTGTACATATCCAATGCAGAGGGTAATTACTGTAATTTAGAAGCTAAGACAAGAATTAACAGCTCCCTGACCCGACTCTCTATAATACTACCCTTGTGTATGTTGTGTCCAAATGATGAGTTTAACCCATGATGCAACAGTCCAAAAATCCAGCCAGAGAGAGAGAGCACACTTTAAACCAATAAAAAAAGATAAACAATTCCGAGTTTTATGTCTACATTCATAGAGCAGATGGGTGAAAAATAGAAAAGTGACTCAGCAATCTACTATGCATTGATTCCCCACAGACGGAAAGAAGCCAGTGGCTCAACAGCTATCACAAGATGGCTGTTTTTCCCCTTTAAGTGAATAGCAATAATAAGATAATCTGTTGTCTATATTTCTCTCCAAACAGTAGACTTGTGATAAACTGTGATGCCTCAAGGCTTTTGGGGAAACCCAGTTTAAGAGGGGAGGGTTGGCGTATTAGTGTCCTCACGAGGCCTTGTTGGCAGGGACACAAAACCTCATAGAAATGCAGCAATACCATCTACTATATGCACTGATACAGAAATTTGGATTTCTGCCAGGATCACCACAAAAAGTTAGTTGTTCTTATTCTGTTTCAAAGCACAAAGGATATTGCAAAACTCAATCAAATTCTAATGTCACATCAATAATCTTGTATGCCAACTATTAAAAAAGCTTGGCTGTTTCTCCAGGAGCAAAGAAATCATCTCTCCCATGTTTTGTAAGAAAAAGGCTGGTGACACAATTTTCATGTCATTTACGGATGTCTTTTACAGACCTGCACCTGCAACTCTTAAACCGCTGTCTATTAGTGAGCCTTGAGATTTATTATCAGTGCAGTTCATGATTCCCGTGTCTGAGTTTTATATGATGAGGCTGGGTAGTCTTCTCTCCAAGGCAGATATAATACTTATTGGTATCGTCCTACATAGACCTTACCATGCAGCCTTTCAGAACTGTTTATTCCTCAGATGGATTTCACCCTGACACACTTACTGTTGGGCTTTTGCTGCATGTTGCAAGGGGAAAAATGTCTTAAATTCTACTGCACCTACTCTTTTCTTAAAATCAATACAAACCCAGATCACTCCCAACCTCCTCCTACAGTTATTTTGCACTAATTGCACCTTTTTAGGGCCTTTAAATAACTGCACCTACATTGTAATTATCATCATTCATCAGCAAAATGATTGAAAGGCTTTGGCTTGTCCTTACTTTGTTTTAGTTAATTGTGGTATTGCTGTTTCCTTTGTTAGCATAACTTCCCTTTCTTTGTCTTGAATGTGACTCAATGCTTTGTAAAGAAAAGAACTCAACTTGACAACATTGCAAACTTGTCTCTTCTCAATGTAAACAAGAGCAAACTAAAATGACTCATCTCTAAGACTTTTTTTTTTTTTTTTTGGTTTCTGCTGGTCATAGTCAGCACCGGGGTGAGGTGTTGGCAAGGTGTTTCTTTGATATGTTCAGTTGAAAGGTTTGTTTATGTGTTTTTTTTCTGTGTTCTGGCAGTATTCCAGGCTCTGCAGTCTGTGCCTATGACATGGCAGAGGTGGCCAACACATTTACAGGGCGTTTCAAAGAGCAGAAATCCCCGGACTCAACCTGGACGCCTTTTCCTGAAGAGAAGGTTCCTAAGCCGAGGTACGACAGCAGTTAATTAACCAACGCACACACATGCAAACACATGACATGGGAGGCAGTCCAATCACACTATCTTCCCTTCCCTCCGTTTCTCTCTATCTCACTCACACAGATTATGCAGTATATTATCCATAATACCTTTATCAACGCATTCATTCTTGGTTATATGGTAATATGTTCATGTTGCATCATGTTGCATCATTTTTCAATATATCCTTCCTTTTTTAGTTGAGGCCTATGCATCTTATGTCGCATTTAGTCACACACACTTATGCACTTGCACCCATAGCCCATTACCTCACCTCTCCACACATGTTGCTGCATCAAAGAAGGGCTCACTATCACCAAATGAAGCATGAGATCATTTTACAGATGGCTGGCTAATTCCACAAATGCACCAGCCTGATCAATCTCCCATCTACTGCTTGCTAATTAGTGCACTAAGAGCTGCTCTCTTCTTAAAAAAGAAAAGAAAAGAAAAAATGCAGATTACTACAAAGATCTGGGCCATGATAATTGTTAGGGCCCCTGTGCATGTGTGTGTGTAACCCATATGGTGTGCCTGTGTTGTAACATGTAGACGCATCAGTGCATGGGTCTAAATTTGCCAATTTGCGCTCTTCCCTCAATTTGCATTTAATTACACATCTTGTTTTTGACAATGTCATGCATGCAAAGACTAGATATATACGCTTTTTTTTTTATTGATGTGATGGGTTTCACTTTCCATCCTCTGGTTCATTCCAACCTTTTATCTGCAGGAAGACAGACGGAGAGTTGTAACAAACCCACCTAGGTCTGGCCCCACAGCAGACTGTTCCTCCATGTGTCAGACCCTCATACAGAATCTTTTACAGATTTTGTATTTAAGAGATGTCTGTTTCTGTTCTGCTCCCCATATGTCCGCAGGCATTAATGTAGCTGCAAGCACAAAACCTGTTGCGGGACTGTGTTTGATTTTACACAAATGGTTTTGTGAAGCTGCCTCTGAATTCTCACATGAACACTTAAGAGGTCAACTGCTAACACTGATGTAACAAATTGAAAATCTGTCCATTTGTTTTACCTTTTTTTTTTTTTTTTTTTTTTTTATGTCTGACCGGTGTATCTTGGCTTGTTGGATAAAAGTTTTTAATGTCTGTGCAGGAGGAATTATGGCTCTATTTTTCATTTATTTTTTAATACAGCTACTTTCTTTGTATAAGCTGAAATGTGTTCGCACAGAAAGGATGAAAAAGTTATGAAGTTTGTTTTGTTTTTTTTTTCATTTTCTTAATTTCTACAAATAACTACGTTAAAAATTCTCATAGATTTTCATGGGAAGGCGACTATTCCTGTCTCACGAGGACACAGAAATAGGTTTTTTAGGGTTTAGTCCTTGCATGCTGACAGTCACAGGCATTCAGTGGCCAGTTGGCTATAATATTTCTAAGACCTGGTGTGGATTATGTGGTGTGGCAGGGTATCAAAGACCACGCAGTAAAGGGGTTTTACAAGCTCTCAGAGGTGAGATGCCTGCAAAGGGGATATGCTATCAAAAGCAGCTTCTCTTTTACAAGCAGCTCACCAACTCCCTGTAAAAGGATCAGATAGATAGCATGTCTCAGTGCTATACCCTGAGTCCAAAGAAAAGAAGACATCTTGTGTCCTTTGCTCTGACCAAAGCCTCTTGGAATAGGAGTTTAGTAATTTAAGTCTGCAGTCATTGATTTTAAAGAAGTACAACTTTCTGTGTTGGGTTGCACTTCTTTGCTCACTCCCCCAAACAATCAATGTAGCAGTTTTTCTTTTCTACTTTTGCACTCTTTACATTTCCTCCTACATTTACCATTTTTCTCTATTTTTTCCACCTCATCACTTTCCTCCTCCTCCTCCTCTTCGTCCTCCCCCTTCTTTCCATCGGCAGACCTGGTACCTGTGCCGGCTCTCCATCCATGGAAAGGTACAAAGTATCCAATGAGTTTCCAGATGACACACTCAACTTCATCAAGATGCATCCGCTAATGGATGAGGCTGTGTCCTCCATTGCCAACAGGCCCTGGTTCCTCAAGACCATGGTCCGGTAAGTAATACATACTCCAAAGACCGCCCTCACCAGAGGTCTATGAGGCACTTCAGCTCAGGACATTATGTGAAGAGCTGCTCTGAGAGTCAGGCTCATTAAAACAAAGTAGTACTCAGCTGCTGACCTATTTTCAGTGCAGTGAAGCTGATCAACACTATGATATCATTTTCCCAGAGTAACTGCAGAGTAATGTGATGAAGACAGGAAAGATTTTTTTGCTTTGGTTTAACCATGATGAAATTTTGTGCTGAAATGCTTTATTTTTCACTTGTGTTATTGTTGTTTGAGAAGTCAAACTCTTTGTGTAGACAGAGATTTCATATTCACATTTTTTACAGTTTTAAGCATATAAAATGGGTGATTTTAACTATATTTGGTCCCTTTTGCAAATTAGTTGTTAAAATCCTCTGAAAATATTTCTATGACAAGACACCGAAGGAAAAAAGTTTTTTTTTTTTTTTCATTTTGTTCTGCGGCTGGCTTTTCTCCAGACTCTTTGGAGTTGAGCCCGATCCCAAAAGCCAGTGCACTGTGGCTGATGCCGTTTGATCATAAAGGTCTGTCTGGCCTTTAGCTACACTACACACAGACATTTCAGCCAGGCTCTGGGGGAATACGACAGCACACTGCCATCCCACTGCCACTGGCAAGGCGAAACTAGCTGACAGAGGTAAAAAGCCAAGAAGTAAAAAGTCTCTAGTTTTTAATTTGGATCTAGTTCTGAATTGCAGCTGCTCTAAAGTTAAGGTTACAACTGCCTGCCAGACCTTTGACAAGCCTCAGTGGTGGTAACATCACTTTAAAGATGAGCTACATAAAGAATTCTTCATTGGTTTTACAAATTATTTGCAGCGTATCACATCTTTCTGGTGCTTGGCTGTGGTCTGACCTACATAGTCTACCACCTTAGCTAGAATACGAACAGCTTTCATCAAGGTTATCCCTACAACTTGCTCCGTTCATTAAGGCACCATGTCACACAGCCACGTTCTGCACATTTCAGTCTTTACATAATAAGGAATCGGATTATTTCTTCTTATTTAAAATGACACCACAGTGAGCCGAGCATTGCATGAAAGTCAGAAGCAGTAGTTAAAAGCATTATGTAAGCTCAAAAAGCATTACTAGGCCATATGGGGGAAAGAAACGCGGCCTTTTGTGGTTATCTGTCACACTCCATTCTATATGGAATGGTATTCTTTGGCTGAAGAAGTCAGTTGGAAACAAAAGCAGTAATAGGTTTTGATCCTTGTTATACCCCAGAAGGGACACCCAAGTATCCAGCAGAAGCTTTTGCTGAAAATTTGTAAAAGCTTTTCTGTCCTGAGAATTGTACCAGGGACCTCAGCTGGACGGCTACAATAATCAAAGTGAGGGGTCTGATTCTCTGAAGGGGCCCCCTCTTGAGATTTTTACCATCCTGAATAGAGAAGACAGTGAATGTCTCAGTCCTTGAGATTGTATTTTTTTTTTCCAGTGAGATCAAATCCCATTGACACTGTCCTTGGAGCTCCTGTGATTCTTGAATAGATGAAAACCTACTTAGATTTTGCTGTTTTGTGCTGTAGATTGGATAAAGTCATGGATGCAGAACATTTTAAGCTCCATAAGGAAATGAGAAAATCTGATAAAAGGATGTGACCTTGTTTTCTGCTTGGGCACTAGCTATAAACTGTACTGGGTACTATGGTTAAATTGCCATCAACTAGTTAAATTAAAGTTCAGAGTAACTGCTGTTTTACCACTGGGTACCTTTTTGTCTGTCTTTAAGGAGAATACACGGTAAGTATTAATTAATGAGGGTAAAATTGGAGAGATTTCTTGATAAATCATCTTTAATCTTTTCCTCCTATCTCCTGCAATTAAAATACCACAAATTTGCATAAAACACTCTGATGATCAGATATGTTCCTTTTTGATAGTTTTAACAGTTTCCAGGCTCTTAAACTAGATGGGAGGTATTTAGCATCTGCGTGGGTCTACAATCTGATGATAAAAATAAATAACCTAAAGAAGTATTCCTTCAAACCTGTTCTTGTTATTTAATCCGTCTGAATTTTCCTTGTAACACCCACAAGCCCAATTAGGCACTAATCCAAAACACACTGACTGGCAGCTGTCTAGTTTTCTAATTTAATCTTTTTTATTTAAATAATGAGATGAAAATTAAGTTTCATGCACATTAGCCTGGTGCTGAGCCAAAATGTTTGATACACAGCTGTCAACAAAGAAATAAAGTACAGAATCTCAGAGCTGACGGGTGCTAACTTTCTTGGAAAGTTTCCCCTTTAGAAACCACCTCTCGTACCCCATGGCACTCTGACTAAGTAGCGTATCAAGTAATAATCAATTAATCAGATTAATAAGAAGCTGATTTTGTATTCCCCCCTGCTGCTCCTTATTGTCTTATAGTCTCATGTTTGTTACTGATGTTGAAAGGTAAACAACAGGATGATTGACTGATGCCTGCTCTATACGCCTGTGTGTTTTCATTCCTTATTGTGTTTCAATTTAACTGTTTAATTACTCTCTTCATGTGGTTAAATTAAAAACACCAAACTTGAATAGAGACAAAATATGCAGACAGAATCCCTGTTGTTTTCATCTGTGCCTACTGCTTTGTGAATGACCACACTTGTTTGTCAGTGAACAAAGTGCAAACACTTTTTTATGGTATTCGTCGTCTGTCTTTGCAGATATCGTCTGACCCGTATCGTGGTGGACAATGAGGCAGGACCCCATAAGAACCACACTGTAGTATTTCTGGGATCTGAGAAAGGCATCATCCTCAAGTTCCTGGCCAAAATGAACAACGGCTTTCTCAATGATAGCCTCTTTCTTGAAGAGCTGAACGTCTATAATCCTGACAAGTATGTCGGCCCGTTTGTGTAGAAGATCTGTATGTGTGAGAAAAGTATGTGTCAGAGGCTGAAAGTTGAAAATAAGAAAACACATGGATACTGTTGCTACAAACGATGTAAGGTCAGTTATTGCATATTTGTGTGTGAGAGCATATGTGCTTTTGCATGTTTCCAACCATCTTCCAACTGAGCCAACCCACCATCCCCATCTCTACCAGTCAGTTCCCCCAACCCAAGCTGTACAGTGAAGCCAGCCAGCCAGATGGCTACTCTATCATTTAAAAGAGTTTTATCAGGTTACACTCTGCCCAACCACAGCTACTAAATTAAAGACATAGACCCTAAGGCTCTGGATAATGTAGCGCTGTGGTTCCTGACCACAGCGGAGCCCAGCTCCTCCAAAACCTTGGCTGATTAAAGGAAATACACACACGCACTCACATTCAAATCTGTGTTTGTCTTCAGAGCCAGCCGAGGATCTCTTGCTAATACATTACACGGCTGTTGGTGTATGTATGGATGTGAGTGTGAGTATGGCCGGGTTGAGCAAGTTAAGCATTGTTGTGTGTTCGGAGTAGAAGTGAATAAGGAAAAATCAGCCAGGCTACGGCCGTGCCAAAGCAAATATTTGGATGAGGGCTAATGGATGAGGGGGAACGAATGGCTGCGCAAACACAGGGAGAAAGAACAGAGGTGAACATCAGTGAGACGACATGGAAAGAAGCAGAGCACAGAGCGCGTTATTGTGTTCAAAAGCCAGGAAGAAGAAGGAAGGGAAAGCAAGGACTTGACAGGAGGGCTTTCAAGGTTGCCACTGTTTTTTGTCCAACATGCTGCTACCATGTGACGAACCGTATGGAAGAGATGAAGGGCAGGGCCTTGCCTGCTCTTCTCTCCACTTTCCCTCATGGTATCTCTTCTGCATCTCCCTCTTTGTTTCTCTTTCTGTGGCATGGGCTGAACATTCGTCGGCTGCTGGCCATCTGGCTTTAGCAGTGTACAGTAAGTGACTTTGCCTCCCTGCCTTTCTCTTTGGATCAGCGTAGGCCCGATTGTCGTGCATTACCCGGTGTAGATGGACTCTAAGCTCTAATTGAGAGCGTTAATGCAGGACCAGAGCACTGCGAAGAGGAGATTAAATCCCAGGAGCTGGATACTGCACTGAAGAGCACAAGGGATGGAGAGGAGGGATAGAAAAATGCTTGACACACCCAAAGAGATTAGAGTGGGCTCCTGTGGGGAGGAGTAGACAAAGAATGGTGGAGTTGGAAGTGGAGGGGGTTGTGTTAGTGTTAGTGGGTTTTACAGTTAAGAGCAGTGTTATTGCTGACTGCTCACAGTGCCCATCTGTCCATTTTTCTGTTGCATCTATATCACTTCTTTCTTTATCTCTCTTTATCTCCTACTGTGTTCCTGACCCCATGTTTTCAATTCTAGCTCTATCCCTGCTCTTTCTGATCTCACAGTTTTTCTTTCCACCACTTTGCCACTTAAGTCTTCTGTCTAACTTTCTGACAACTTTGTCAATAGATAACCACACACACGTCAATCTCGATTTTTTTTTTTTTATCCTCTCTTTGTCTTCCACTTTAGGTGCAGTATAGATGGTGTTGAAGACAAACGTATCATCGGTATACAGATAGACCGCAAGAGTCACGCTTTGTGGGTTGCATTCACTTCCTGTGTTGTTAAAGTGCCGCTGTCACGCTGTGAAAAACACGGGCGATGCAAGAAGTAAGTTCGACCTCCACTCAGATAGAAATAACACCAATCTGCTACTACATATAACAGGGAACTGATTTTAATGTGGATATGCATGTGTTACTCAGGTCCTGTATAGCCTCCAGAGACCCGTACTGTGGTTGGGTATCAGAAGGAGCCTGCAGACAGGTGGTCGGCAACACCAAGTAAGTAAAACACATATGGAAAAGGGGAGTTATTTCCAATGTCTAGTCAACTTTCTGCTTGGACAAGGATAAAAGACTAGACCAGGTTGAAACAGTTTTCTTAAAATGGAGAGAAATTGTATTTGCACAAGACATCTGTTAACTGGTCTCCTTATGGTTTTTATATTTTAAAAATTGATCACTTTAGTGTTTCAGATTTTCACCTTATCTTGGTCTTATGATGAAACTGTTGCTGCAAAGTAATAAAAAACTTAAGGTACCTCTGACTCCCTCTTGCCAGACTTCGACTGGCATTAAATTTACTCTTTGGATCAATACAAAGCTTATTTAAAGAGGGGAAAAACTGTAAATTAACAGTGTAAGTTTGTATTTTTTGCTCTTGACAGAATATGTGTTGCATTTCAAATCCAAGGTGAATTTGACCCATTCATCACACGTTGTTACATAAGATCAAAAACTTCAGAACATCAATATTAAATTAAATGACAAAAACCCAGAACACATCAGCATTACATTGATGGACAGGAAAACTGTGGTCTATAAAAAAAAAAATCAGTTACTCTAGTCAAGTGGAATCACCCATAATCATTGTCCCCTCACAATTCATGATTGAAACAGCTTATTTTCATTTCAGTGGAATCAGTAAAATTGAAATAGTTTTACATTGTCACCCATAAAATCAAGTCCATTTGTCTCATATTAATGTTGAGGGGTCTTCTATTAGAGTTAAACTGCAGCAGATTCATAAAATATAATGCTGGTACACTTTTATAGCAGAGATGAGTTGTAACATGTTGAAAAATGTCTGAACAACATGTGGTTTTTAATCAACTTTTTACTAGACAGTATCTCACCTTCTTGCTTCATGACTGGTGGGATTCGTTTCACAATTTGTCGTGTGTCTTCTCTCTGAGTTTTATAGCGTGTAAGTACAATTTCATCGGGCTGAAAAGGCTATTGGAAAGATGAATGGAAGAAAAGTGTTGTTTTGCTCCAGGCCTGGGTTAGGTATGCAGGCTGGGGAAAGCTTGATGGTCGCGGTAGCTATAATTTGTGGCCGTAGTTATGATACAGAACCAGATTACGCTTTCTGAACAAACAGTATATGGAGTTTTGTGGTGGGAAAAAACATTTCACTGATGAAGTCATAACAAAAGGACCAGTGCTTTAGTGGCTATTTGAAGTTGAATGAATTTGATCCCAATGCTACAAAATGATGGGTCTGGCACTCTGCTACACCAAAGGCTTATGCGCACACTTACCCACATGGACACAGACGAAATTTACGTAGCAAAAACACGCACGCAACCTATCCTATTATTATTCTGCAAAGCTGAGGCGGTGGACTGCTCTGATTGAGGTTCCACTTTGGAGCCGAAGCCGACTCAGAGGTATTAAGAGGGGAGATGACCTCTCTCCTTTACTGTAAAATATTTCTAAGTGTGTGTGCGTGTGTATGTGTGTGGGTGGGTGGGGTGGAGGGGGGGGGATTAGGCCAGGCTGCTAGTCTGTGGTGTACTATTCAGAGCATTTACTGTGCTGGACAGACGGAGGGATGGAGAGAATGGAGGGAGGAAAGAGTCAGTTGGTGTTAAATAAAAAGGTTTGCTTGAGCGCTCCCTGAAGAGTACAGACTACCCTTCCCTTCCTTCCCTCCGGTCTGTTTCTTACCTTTTCTTTTCATCATTAAACTAAAACGCCCTTTCGCACCGTCTCTGTCCCTGTTTTTCTTTGTCTGTGTTTATCCATCTTCAATAGATAAACCAGCCGCAGTCTGTCATTGCATCTATTTTTATCCATCTTTCTTTTTCCATCTTGCCTCTAACAAACTCTTTCTCTCTTGCGTTCTCCCCCTCTTCCTTTCTTCTTCCATCTGGCCCCGGTGTTAGCATGCCAGCTCTCCCATGTGGAGTAATGCCTCTTATACCTACTGCCTATAAACAGCTTGGACTCTGGTCTCTTGCAATATGGTCCCCAGTCACCCTGTGTTCGTGCATATGATTGCATATGATCCTGTATGCATGCTGTTATGTAAACCAGGTATTTGGCTGTGTTACACTGTGAACAAATCAGCATATTAATACTTTTTTGCTGGCAATTTAAGCCGTAGACCCTGCCTTCTCTATGGAGCTGGGGTGGGGTCCTCTGGTGATTAGACATGCAAACATATTCAGCCTCAATGCCCAGTGAGCCTCTGATTATTAAAGTATATGATCACTGCAGGTACTGCTTTATCAGATCCATGAATCACAATGAATTGGTAACTTTAGTGAATCATTTATCAGACTTAGTTACATTGTATGTACAGTGCATTGAGTCTCTGGTTGCCCATTCACTTGTGACATGAATAATTAATGCTATTATGCCTGACCTGCATTTCAGCAGTCAGAAGTCCCCTCTGTGCAACTGCCCATCCCACATAATAATCACATCTGATGCAAGATAATATAAAATGCGTCTGTTGGCTGCCTGCAGTTATGTACAATGCATTTTGAGTCTGATTTCATATGCATTATGCAGCTGCAGTAGCATCTTAACCCTGAGATGAACTGCCTGTAGTGTCATATTCTAACACACTGAACTTATGTTGCTATAATGCGGACGCTCTGGGACCTGAACCTTTCAAAGAGGGTTCATACTATGGTTTGTTCCCTTTCACATGTTAAGTCAAGGCCAGACATTGCATCTGTAGTGTGACTACTCATTGTTAATTCATCTTGAGACCAATGGGATTTCAACCAGCAACGCAGTAATTTTCATTTCCACACTGTCTCACCAGAATCTGTAATGTTATTGTCAATTTATACTGTAAACCGTGACTCGAAGGTTGCCAGTGTTTTGGTCTTTTCGAAGGAGACGTTTCATGACAGAATGGGTTCGGGTGACGATATCTGTGATGAAATCCGAGAGATAGCGGGAGTGCTTGGATGGCATTTGTGTGTAGACAGGTTTAATTGCACAACTCAGCATCTGCTTTGTGATTAGAACTGTGTATGGATAGCAAATCAGATAAGCAGATTAAATGTATGTACAAATATAAAAGGAGAATGCTACTGTTTCTATTTGGATGTCAATTGTAGCTTCTGGAGAAAGGAGGAGTCAAATTTACCACCCCCATCCCCAGTTAAGGTTCTGTCAAGTGGAGAGCCAGTCAGAAAGGAAAGAATGCGCAATTTCCAATCATCCCCAAACTATAAATATACATAAAGCAGTTTGACTCCGCTTCTGGAGTGCACAGCCAAAGACGAAATTTAATTTTCCTTCAGAAACCTCCCGTACTTGTCCTTGTTGTCAGGTTCACGCCTTCAACTCTGATCAGGGGATAAGGGTGGGTGATGCAGTTTTGGAAAATCATTCTTCTTCATGCTATAATTGTGACCAGTGGAGGGTGAGGAAGATGAGAGGCGGGTGGACAGGCAAGAGGAGGAGGAGGAGGAGTGAGGCGCGTTGGGGTGGGGGTGATGGGTTTAGCTGTGGAGGACTGTGAAAAGCTGTCATGCGTGACTGTGATCCTGGTTGACAGTTGGTCCGCTCTGTTTCACAGATCTCCTTACTGTCTGCTTGGTGGTCTTTCAGGAAGAAAACAGGTCTTATTGCAGATTGCATCAGAAAATAACATCTCCCAAACTCTCTGCTCCTCTGTCTGTCTCTCGCCCTCTCCCTCTCTCTGTGTCATATGATGGTCCTCAAGCACAGTTACCCCTCACTGAACTGTTTTTGGCCCATGTGATTGGTTCTACAGCCTCATAACTCTACTACAGTCTCAAACACAGAGAAATAGAAGAAAGACTTATGCAAGAAGTTTATGAAATCATTTACGTCTATCTGAAGGACCTTACTGAAGCTATACACACAAAAGATAGCATTTTTATTCTAGTAAAACAAAACACAAATCTATTTCTATCAACTCTACTGGGAGTGAATCTTATGGCTGCTCTGGATTTACTATCCTGCCAACTTTCTTCATAAACAGTGATTTTAAGCCTCCAGGGTACCTGCTTGGTCTTCTTTGATTTTCTTCCAGTATAGGGCTTCCTGCAGCCTACACTGTGTTCGAGCATGGTATGCACTGTATTTGGGGGTGTCTTTTGTAGTAGCTCTCCTATAGCGCTGTTGCTTTGTTAGGTGTGGTGATCCCACGTAGCCTGGCCTGTTTTCCTCTGCTGACCATGATGTCTCTGTTCCCCGCAGATCGGCCTTTGAGCAGGACGTGGAGCATGGCAACACAGATGGCCTGGGAGACTGCCAAAGTAAGCAGGCCCTCTTCACTCTTATCTTTTCTTCTCTTTTCTGCACCCCCAGCACCCCCCCATCATCACCACCACCACCATTCCTCTCCTCTCTTCTCTGTTAACTTGGTCTCCTTCTTCTCTAGGCCCTCGGTTTTCCGTCTACACTGCTGTCACCTTTTTCTACCCGTCTGTTCCGCCTTCACAATCCTCTCTTTCAGCCTCTTCCATCCATCTGTCCCTTTCGGCTCTCATCCTCTTCTGCCTTTCCCCCGCTGTTTCTCTGGTCCCCTGGTCAAAAGAGTGTTGTGCACTGTCCGGCAAAGACTGGGCTCCTTTTTGTACATAGCACAACACAAACATTCAGAAACACAGGGAAGGTTTTGACTTGAGGCATTAAGGGCTCATTTTGTGACACTGAATGAGGCACAATGCCTAAGTTAGTCAGCCATAAAAATCTAAAAAGACTTATTACTTTGAGTTTTCTCAGATGAACTGCACTTTGACACATGTATCACAACCCAACTGTGAGATTGCCCTTGTTAGATGTGTTTCGAGCTGCACAATATATCGTTGTCACGATGTATGTGTACACAATAGTCACATCGTAGTTCCTGCAATGTAGGAGACAAATGAACTTAATGTGTTCTCATCTAATGTAGAGGATATTTGACACACACTGCATGCAGCAATCCACCAATCACAATCATTCTTAATCAGTTTGGAGTGAGTCACTAGTAACATCATTGAAAAATGAGCAACAAACACGAGAAAATCACCATAAACGAAGGCATGGTGCCAAAAAGCAAAGCAATGTCAGTTGTATGGAATTATTTTGACTATAAGTAGGATAATATTGAAAACCATGTTCTGTGTCAGTGCCAGAACGAGAGGAAACACAACTAATTAGTTTGACCATTTACGCACCACAAAGCTTTTATGAGCTTTTACGCATTTACGATCATTTACGCACTACACAGCTATTATATACTCCTTAGTATTTTTTCATATCGCAATATATATGACAGGGTTAAAAAGAATCACAATGCCACGAATCTGATAAATTCTGTAGATTATGGCAACCCTTGGATTCATTCCTTCCAAAACACTGAAGGCAGGTTTTGATTTCAAACCTATTTCTGTTCCCTGTCAACTCTGTCTGTGTTGTTTTTGCTGTAATGGTGCATGACACACTTTGTTCTGATGTAATCTATATAAAACCTTATGTAAAATGCTTGTACGCAAACAGTTATTGCGGCGCTTGTTATAGTTCTGGGGTGGGCTTGTTTTGTTTTGTTTGTCCCCGTTTTGTACTGTATTATTTTTGCATTAGCACAAAATAAAATTCAATAAATAAATAAATAAATAAAAGTAAAGTTACAGGAAAAAAAAACAGCAACAACAAAAATCGCAATGTCAGTTTATTTCCAAAGTCGTACAGCCCTAGATGTGTTGTCACTCAATAATACTCCATATGTTTTAGGTGAGGACACAATGCAAAAAGCAGTGTTTTATTTACAACATATCAGTGATGGTGGGAGAAGTTCTAAGCTCATCTGAAATGATGAGTTGAGTTCGTAGCTCATATATTTTACATGTGCTTGGTTGTATCAGTCAAAGAGTGGAAAACACCATTGATGTGAGCTGATATGATTTATTGATACGTTGCCATAATCAATCGTACTTCAGTCCTATCTTTGCTAATCCCATCACTGACCTCCAATCAGTTTCTGTGATGAATAAATAATATACCCATGTAAGTTTTCAGCGTGTAGGCAATTGTTCTATTATGTGTGAGGTTCATTATGTAAAATGTGTGCTTAGGTGAAGTTTGTGTTTGCTCTGAGGTAGTTGTTTATCAATATTTGCTATCTACTTTTCTAAGATAATGGAGGTTAGTGGCACATGCTGTTGTAGAGAAGCAGAAAAGAGGCTTTGAAGAACTCAAGAGTGAGAATAATGATTTTTTGCAATGACCAGCTCCCAGCATAAAACAAGCTCCAAAACAAACTTCTCCTAAGCACAAACACAAATCTAAAGTATTGACCCTTTAACACATCATAGAAGCATAGTAGAAAACAGTACGCAGTTTCCAGCAGCGTATATGCATGAGTTTCACGTTAGTGTTTTTCTATATGAGATCGTCAGGAAAAAAAAAACAAAAACATGTGGCATTGATAAAAAAGAACCGATCAACTTTGAAGCGTGTGATTCTAATGGAGCTGATCCTCCAATGGAACAGGCTCACAATTTTCCAACCCTAGAAAGCAATAAACAGTAATATTTATCCATGGATGTTTGTTTTCTTCTGATTTTCTACCAGTCACATGAGAGAAACAGCCCCTCAGCTAGCCCACATGCTCATGGTGCACTCTCTGAATAATGAACTGTTCATTACATTGTACTGACTTTGTGTTAGGGATCTGGCAGGGTAAACTGTACTCAATGTCCAGTAAACAAGAAGCAGACATTGCATTCTCACATACACTTAATGTCTAGATAAGTACAGGTTTGCAGTGCATGTCTGAGAAAACATTGATCGAATGCGGTGCTCTCTTTGTATTCTACTGAGCTGCTCTTTTGCAAGAGAGATTCCAAAACAACCTGACATTAAATCACTCATCTTAGTCCATTTCATATCAATTTTGCCTGTTTACTCAGAGTAAATGAAAGCACTGCCATTCTCCTTCAGTTTCATCAGCATGTGTAGTCAAGGGAGGCCATACCATTGAACCTTCATTAGCCGGAGAAGCTATATAGATCACCTTTGTGTAGACGTAAAGAGAATATTGAGCAGCTGGTCGATTCTGAATTACTTTAAAAGTTATGGTTTTTGATCATGTTAAAGTGTAAGGTCTTTACCGCAAGCAATAACACGTTTTCCTTCATTTCTCTCTTCCTTCTTTCAGATACCTTTGTGGCACTGAATGGTAAGTATCCTGCATATTCAGTAGAGGCAATCAAATAAAAGACAGGAGAGCTACATTTCATTTCCCCAGACTCTTTAGCTTCAGCCACACCTTCTCATCTAGTCTATCAATCAGTCCCCTCTCTGGGAAATGAAAACTCCACCCACACGTGTAAAGACGGTTTATTAATGACACAAGGTTTTAACTGAATTTCTTTCATTCCTTCTTTTTGATAGACGTTCCTTCCAGTTACGAAGGTAATGAAAAAGCATGGTCGTTTAATTTCCCCTTTGGTGTATAGAGTAGAGGACACAGCACTAGAAATCCAAAAATGCAGGATTAAAAAAAATTTTAAGCTAATTTGCATTCCATTTCATCTATTAGACCTTCTCCTGACTTGTTCCCCTGCCCCTTCCTCGTCATCCCCTGTGCAGTAGCATCGATTAGCCCTGACCTTTGATTTGCTAATTAGATGGATCTGGTTACTGGTGGTTTAAAGGCTTCATGGTGAAGAAATGCCTCAGCGTGCACATTAAACAGGACATGTGTCGGCACAGAGAGAGAGAGAGAGAGGGATTCAGTTGGCCTGTTTAGAGTCAGAAAAGATCAGATATGTTTCTGCCAACCGCGACCAAACATATGCAGTTGGCACCGACTCTCAGTCATTCCAGTCAGAGACGATTCATTTGAAAATATAAACAGGCAAAGACTTAAGCATTAAGCCCCGTCCATGGAGATTTTTGCAAAACAAACATTTACCTCTATGATTTGGCCTCTCTATATGCAAACTGCATTTCTAAAACTGAGATTGTTTTTTAAAACACCTCGCAAAATAAATATTTTTACCGTTTATGTGAATCTGTGTGGAGGGTTTCGGAAAACAATGACCTCACAGCCCAGTTTGTGCATGACCAATGACCATGCACTTCCAATAATAACAATGGCTGATTTATAGGTGACTAGATTCTTTACGTCTGGTTGGCTCTTGCAATTACAAGTTTCCAATTTGTCTACATTCAGAGCCAAAAGTTGCAGCTTCTTCTGTGTCCAATATTACTTGACCCATAGTATTCACAGCAGCATTAAAGTCTGCCATAGACGACCAGAAACAGTTGTAGTGGTGCCGTGTGTGTACATATTGTTTTGTAAAATTGAAGTCATATGGAAAAAAACTGTTGTACCTGTTCATAAAAATGTCCACATTAGTCTAGACTTAGAATAAAACTCTCATATCTTTATACAGATGCATTTTTAGCACTAACGTATTTGTGCACATACCTCTGCTCTCTTAATCACACGGCACAATGCCACAATCACACTTCAGTGCTGGCTGATTGATACAATTTTCCTCACTCAAGTCTTTTTAAAGAGCGACAAACAGATGTGATTAGGCCCATGAAGTCACTCTTACACATACCACTCACACCTAGACTTGCATCTACATTATTTTATCTAATTGGAGGCTGCATTAATTTCGTTTTCACTGAGTATGTGCTTTTCACACACATACCTCGCAGCTGCCAGATGAAACAGTCAGATCCATATGAAATGACAAGAATAGATATTTTGAAGTTGTTCTAGAAAGCCCAGCTCTCTGTCTCACCCCCCTGTGGCTGTACCCCTACCGTGAGTCTCCCTCCTTGTGGAGATCCAGGGTCACAGAAAAAGCATCTGTGTTGATGTGCTCCCCTATAGTGCTGAATTTGCTCCCACAGGCTTGGCTGTGTGTTTTCAAGCACTCACACACAAACACACGCACACACACAGACAACACCCAGTTTACCCCCTCCCCAAACAAAGTCTGAGCCAGTGCCCCAGCCCCTCAGTCTATCTGTTGGTGGTTGATATGGATTTGAAGATAAATAAATGCCCCCTCTCTATTCTCCTCTCCTCTACTCCAGACTAGACATCCTCGCCTCTCTTTTAATCTGTAGAAAGAGAGGGATGTGCATCCGTCGGCAGTTTAGGGCTTTTTTTTTCTTGATCCGTGGAGGAGCTCTGAGGCTCCGAGCCTCTCTCTATGTGTGTCATCTGCCTGAATTGCACTTCCCCTGGCGGTGGGGGAATGAATTATAAAATAGGCCTGTCACACTAATCTCTCAGCCTTGGGCCAATAGTTAAATAAATCATTTTAATGATTGCCACGCCACATGGAGGAGGAGGAGGAGGCTCTGGGTGGTGTTGTGTGTGGGTGTCTGTTGTGCATAGTCTACCAGCCGCTTCAGTTAGCCCTCTGAAATGCCTCCCCCTCTTCAAACATGGGCATAAACACACACCGAAAAGGCACTTACACATCTGCAAACAGACTCACTGCTGTCACTTCCTCCGTGGAGAGAGCGAGTTAAAATGAGGATCGGGGGCTGAGCTCCACAGAGGCGGTTGATAAAAGTGTTGTCAGTCTTCATCTAGGGAGGATTTTTTTTTTCTTCAAATGTGTATCTTAAATACATTATGTTGAATACAATATAGAGCTTGTGCAAATTTGTGTAGGGTGGCTAAAGTATAAGCATGTGGGATGGTAATGTGATTAGCATGGTTCAAAAATAAACAGTCACACAAAGCTCAGTACTTTCCTCTTATGAAAGAAAATGGGAAAACTGAGACAACCCAGATGCTGGAAAAATGCAATCTGTTTGAGAGGCATGCAGTGATAGATGAACAGAAGATAGGTATGATCTATGAAGCACAGATGAAAGAGTTCTTTGTTTCAGTTGTCAGATAATGTCAGACTTTGAGGTGTTCAAGTGCTAAAGTGTGTTCATTTCTACACAGAGGTATTCTATGACAGCTCTTCTTGCTATAGTGTCATCATCTGTGTAAAGTCCCGGCTCTGTTATGATACCCTCTTCAAATGTTGGCCAGTAGCTCATTTAGCCATTAAGGAATTTAATTACAGAGAGGAGTCAGATGAGAGAAAATTCATTAACTGTTAATGGTATGTTTCTGATGATTGATCTAGCCATGTTTCTGAGAGCTAAATAAAGATTACCAGCTGTGAAGATGTGAAACTTTTGGGAGATCTTTCATTTAAAAGCAAGGATGTAAGAACAGGAAAAGACAGAAGTTGAGGGGAGAGGAGAAAGTTGATCGCATGTAAGAAATAAACAATGACCACACGCGAGACCTGAAGATCTGGAATTGGAACTATCAGTGGAGGAAAGCAGAGAGAAGTGAATCAGTGTTTGGTGTGTTTACATAGAGATGAGTATCCCTGTTATGATTCTGTTTTTTAAGTATTCAGTATTTGAGTTTGACCTTTAAGACATCATATCTTGATTTCAGAAATTAAGATAAGCCCCTATCCTGGTTATGATGCCTGATTATATTAACTAGAGTACCACAAATCAAAGTGGGATAACATTGCACGTATTCATCGTATCCTGGTTTCTGCCGACAAACAGCAACAGCAGTGAAAGAGTGTCTCATTTTCTTAGGGATGGAGAAACACAAATATGTTTTCTTTCAGTAATGGAAGGATTATATGTAATTGGTAGTTTAGATGGGAACAAGTGTCCAAGGGTTGAAAAAAAATCTATCATGGCTAAATGTTTTGATCTGTTGTGACAATGATGGCTCAAGACATATAACACAGTGTTCTAAACGGTGTAAACAGCAGTCCAAGTAGAACACATGTTTAATGTTACGTCACTGTTTAATCCTAATTGGAAGCACAATTATTTTCATGCTAAGCCAGCTAGAGTTACAATCAAAATAGCTGCAACATGATGAGGATACCAGTGTTTATTGTATATATGAGGGTATGTAAGTCCAGATCTCTGTGTGTTCCATATAAAAACCATGTCCTGAATATGATACAACTGGGAAAAGCCTCATAACAGAGATATTACTGCACATGTAAACACAATTATGAACATTGCTATTGACTGAAGTGATAAAAACCTCTGTTTAATATAACAGACAGCTTTCAGAAAAGTAGCACAGAAGATCAAGAACAAAGTGGGAAGCGCTTTGCTGTTGTAGAAAAGTTAGTGGCAGACTGCTCCACAGGAGCAATTGAAAAAAAAGTTTGTCTCTTGTCCTTCATATCAAAGGTAGGTACCCTGCTGTGATTGTGGAGAAATACGATTGTAGTCTGCTCTGCTCTGACAGGCCCAGCGGAGCTTTGACATGTCAGTCAGAACAGGAGGGGAGACGGTGAGAGAGACAGAGGAAGGAGGGAATGACACAGAGAGGCATAAAAAAGAAAGGACATTTCTAGCCTGAAAAGCACACACACATACAAGGAAAGACACACAGATTTGCTAATGAGTTGCCCTGGGTCAGCACGGAGAAACACTTTGTAGCCTCACACAGCCCAGCAGCTGTTTTTGTGTGGGTGGGTGTGTGTGTGCGTGTGTGTGTGTGTGTGTGTGTGTGTGTGTGTGTGTGTGTGTGTGTGTGTGTGTAACCCTGCTGGTCTGTGCTCACATGCACTGAAGCCTTTCGCTCTCTGCCTGGAGCAGCGGTTAACCTGTGTTGTGTCCGGCAGGCCACCATCACCACCACCATCACTACTCCCTCTCACTCCCCACGGCCCTTCCCGAGGCCGCTGAGGGCCCCCTGGGGCGGGGCCGTATGGTGGAGCGGAAGGACCCCCCCATGAGCTCAGACAAAGGGGAGGACCCATACGTGGCTGTGCCCTCTCAGACTCAACCTGAAGCCAATGGTAAGCCTTGGAACGCAACAGTGAGCAGTCAATTTGGTCCATTGTCACCTGTGGCAAGGGAGGGAGGGAGGAAGGGTGAGGGAGGGGTTTGTGTAATTGAGATTTACGGCTGCCTGGCTGCTTCCAGCTGACGAGGTGTAGGGATAGTGAATCGCTTTCTCTCTAGGGGACAAATTGTGTCACACTGTGCACGTAAACCCCCCACAGTAAAGCTCTCAAACACACCTACGCACTGTGTTCATATGCAGACACATGCATGTACACATCTCACGCTTATTAACGCGCATGTACACTCACAAACATTCACGTGCACACAGTGTTGGATGGATTTATTATCCGTGGACGATAATGTCCCACAGGAGATGTAATATCCAGACCATTACACTCTGAAAAGGAGTATGGCGATGTATTTATTTCCTGAAGACGATGGGCTAGGCACGGCTCTATCACGCTTTGCGACACAGTGACATGACATTGAACGCCCTTTTCTCCCGTGTTAACAACCTGGCTACCGCTGCACCGCCTCAAGGACAGTTCTCTGGACAAATGAGACGGAGAGGAAAGGAGAGAAGGGAAGGGGAACACAATAACACCTATTGGCTGGGGAAAAAAGGTCATTGTAGTGCTGCTGATCATGTTTTGCACCTTAATAAAACAGATAGGCCTATTACAAATCCTATTAAAACAACATGCAACATGTCTCCGCTACATCATATAGTTTATGATTTTAGACGCACTGTCACCGTGGCCTTGAGGAGATATTGATTATCAATAAGGGTGATTCATCATGAAGGTGGCCTGGAAGCACTGTTCTGTAGACGTAAATATAAACCAGACAGACACAGAGACAATGAGCCGCTAATGAGCTAAGATGAAGGTGAGTTTTCTCTTATTGAAGTGTCTATATGAATAAATGTGCTACAGCGCATCTTCCGTAATTATAACCACTGAGATAAGGCATTATGTTTCAGTCTGTCACAGAACCTGTTCAAGTATGTGTTCTGTACGGAATAAAACAGAGGTGTGGCAGTGAATACAACATGTCAGCTGGAAGCAGTCAGACACGAGTCGGTAGATTCAAGCACAATGGTGGCAGAGATTTCAGACAGCATGCCTACAGCCAGCGTCACAACATGCTGTCGCTCCCTTTGTTGCCGTTACCTGAGCAGGTGTAACATGAGTACTCAAACCTCACGTGCTATGAGAATGAGTGTTCTGTGAAATAATCAGACTTTGTAACATCACGATAAAAAAAGGAATCTGGGGGGGGGGGGGGGGGTTCAACAGCACATG